>UESW01004154.1:468788-731431 GCA_900491605.1 Calamus simplicifolius
AAATGCAAATAGATATGCGATTGAATTCATTTGCATCTAATGAGCAGTATAAGACATTCATTGCTTTGGCATTGAGTTGTGCCAATTTTCTATCATGTTCATCCCATTCTATTTCCGGTTTAGGAGTCTCCATTCCATTAACTCTAGCAGTGGGTGTGTGTGGTCCATTGACTATAATACTCCATAGATCATAGTCAAGTGCTTGAATGAATATTTTCATTCTAGCCTTCCAATAACCATAGTTAGAACCATTAAATAAGGGTGGTCTATTAGTAGATTGACCTTCAGAAAAAGATGAACCAGTTTGAGTTGCCATGTGGATCTTTGACTCTTGATCGTTAGATCAAATCAAATGAGCACTAGCTCTGATACCAATTGTTGGTCCAGATAGCAACCCAAGAGGGGGGGTGAATTGGGTTTTTCAAAAAATTAAACTCCTTTGAAAGATAACCCCAGCGGAAATAAAAACTTAGATTCAAAATTTAAAACTAAGAACTATAAATAGAGAGTTGAAGATAAAGAGACAATCATGACAAACACAATAGATTTTATAGTGGTTCGATGTACCTACACCTACGTCCACTCCCAAGTACCTCTTGGGTCCACACTATAATCAAACTAATTACAGCAGAGTTGTTTTGCAAGCTCACAACTTGAACTTGTTATTTTTCCGAGTGCACAACGAACCCAGCTGGTTTTCAAGGCTCACCAGCACAAAACCTTAAAACCACAAGCTAATGCTTGCACAAGGCTAACAGCCTCAACTGAATCAATCACCAGATTGACCCAGCAAACAGTATTTGATTTTACAAAAGCAAACTGCTCCTTCAATGAGCAAATATACAATAATGAAACAATAAATAGAGATTAGGAACCAAAGCCTGATTCGAATATCTTGGTGGCTTCTTCCTTCTCTTCCTTTGAATGGATCGTCCTTTGAATAGACTCTTGAGGCTCAGAAGATTTGAAAAAAATAGGGCTTCTTCCTTCTTTTGAGATTTCTTCTAAATAGAAAAGCAAAGGCTTGGAATCTCTTTCTCTTCTTTTGGGGAATGAGTATGATCTTTCCTTACAGGTTTTCCCTCTTTTCTTTTCTGATAGATCTCAAGGATTTTCTCTATTCTTTTCTTTTTGCCTCTTTCTTCTCTTTTTGATTTTTTCTTCTCTTGATTGGGATGCAATCAACCCTCTTCTTATATATCCGATTAATCCATAAATAGTGTGAAACTATCCGTTAGAAGCAAGTAAAAAAGGATTAGATCCATAAATAACAATAGCCGTTGGGATTAAAATAGATAAAGATAAAGTTTAGAGTCGTTCTAACAGTTCTGGAGCCGTGTCTGACATTCTGGAGTTGGCTCTGGCTTTTCTGGAGTCGGCTCTAACTCGAAATAATTTAATCCGCTCGATCTGGAGTCGTCTCTGACTTTCTGGGATCGATACAAAATTCTTCTAGAGTTGACTCTAGAAGTCTGGGAGTCGACTCTAAGTCGTGGCCTGAAAATCCAACGTTCTGTTGTTTCTGATAGAGTCGGCTCTCACAGTCCCGGAGTCGACTCTAAGTCCGTGCCGTTTTTCGGAGTCGGCTCTGTGATTCCATGTATCGACTCTAATGTCTGCAGTCTTACCTTGACATTAGATTCAAACCAGAACTTGATTTTCCTTCTTGATTTTGATCATCAATTAGACTTATAATCTAAAAAAACTTAATCAAAATCATTAGTAACATCAAATGTTATACTCAAATAGTTTTGTTAATCATCAAAATCCTCAATTGGGTCAACACATATCTTCTTAACATCATGATAAGGATTTCTCCTAATAAAGCATTGATGCAAGATATGTCTCTTTTTCCCATAATAATAATATAAAATAAAAGGGCTATGGGTTGATGTAGCTTTTGAAAAGAGATTTTTGAAGTATTTTTCTTTATTAAATGGATTATAACTAAGATCAACTTTCTCAAAAGCATACCTTTGTCTTCCCAATAATATATCTAGGTTTTCTTGCCTTGAGTGAATTTAACAAGAATATTGTTCAAGTCTTCAACCTTTTCTTTTAAGGTTTCATTTTTAACAAGTAAGTCTTTAGAGATTAAAGAAGATGAGTTTTTAACTTCATTCATTAAGGCAAGATTTTTATTTTTTAGGGGTTCAAGGTTATACTCAACAAAGGGGATCATTTTCCTAAGAGTTACATTTTTTTTAAAAAAAATGTTAATATGAAGAATCATAAGATTTTAATCTTTCATTTAAAGCTTAAAGAGTTACACTAATTTTTTAAAGAAATATTTTTATTTTGCAAAATATATGGCTCTTTTCAAATTTGCTAACTAATTTCTTTAAGATGCATTTTTAAGCTTATTTTTCTCATATCATTGTGCATTTCTTTGATAGCATCAACTAACCTATTATATCCAGGAGAATCATCATAATTTGAGTAGTTACCTAATTTTCCATAAAACATAGGTGGACTACTTCTTGTTTGATTGATTCTTCACTAGAGAGGCCATTTTCACTATTGCTCCATCTAGCCACAATTGCCTCCTTCTTCGGCTTCTTATTAAGTCTTCCCTCTTCACTTCTTTCTTTATTTTTCTCTAGCTATCACCCTACTTTTTCTTTAAAAATTTCTTGAATTTTTGGATGAGCATGACAAGCTCCTATCTTCATCACTTACATCTTTAATAGCTCCTACATCACAAATGTGGGTTAGAGTAGCATGAATTCCTTCAAGCTTAATTTTGAAAGATCCTTTCATGGCAAGGACCTAAAAACTTAATGAATATTTTCAACATTAGTAAAGATTTATTATGAGATTTTAAAACATTTATAATATTGGTAAATATAGTAAACATGTCCATAATAGATTAGTTAGATTCTATTTTTAAAAGCTCATGCTTATGACTAAGAAGATTAATTTTGGACTCTTTAACTTGATTGGTACCCTCATGAGTAACTTTAAATTTATCTCATATTTTTTAGAGGCCTTCATTAAATTTGCTTGCTTCTAAGCTATGGTAAAGAATATTCATGGCTTTAGTACTTGAGAGTTCTTATCTCCTCCTTATTAAGATCAAGTTTCTTATTATAAACTTTAATCTCATTCATCATTTTAGTAGAGCTTCATATCCATGTGCTATGATTCTTCAAATATCAAAGTTCATGGATTGGATGAAATCCTCATCCTAGCCTTTCAATAGGAATAATTGTCTCCATCGAAGAAAGGAGGCTTATGGATGGCTTGGCCCCCACTAAAACCCTAACCCCACATAGTTGTCATAGTATTTTCTTCTTGATGGTTAGGTCAATGAATTGAAAACCTTGCTTACTTGTTAGGCCTAGGGCAACCCAAGAGGGAGGAAGGTGAACTAAGTTGATCAAAAACTTAAAATTTCAAAAGTTAAGCGCTTAAAAACAAGTCAAATAATTCAAAATAATATAAAAATAAAATACAAAAACTATGCTCAAGATATATCAAGATAGCAAGAGAGAGAATAATGCAATGAAATAAATATGCAAAAAATAAAGAGGCATAAAGATTTATAGTGGTTTGGTACCCTTTACCTATATGTACTACCTAAGATCCTTCTTAGGATTTGTAGTATACCAATACTTTTAATGAAGTAAGGATTAATCCTTACACACTCCTTTTGTTAAGCTCAGGAGGAATTCTTACCATGGTTTTAAAAATTGGACCAAACCGGTCGATCGAATCGGTCCAACCAAAATCGGTCATCAGTCTGATCCGGTTTTATCATTAAAATTAACTTTTATATGACCTGATAAAAATCAAAAAATTTATTGAACCAGTCGGATTCTAAAGAACTAGCCCAACCCCAGTTTTTAGACTTTTAGTTTTGATAAATAAAAGTAAGGTTGAATTTTTTTAGGTTTTTAATTTCTCACTTCGGTTTGTACCTAGAAACAACCCATCTATAGTTTTAAAGATATTTTTTTTATAGTTTTAAAGATATTTTCTATAGTTTTAATGTTATAAATTTTTTTTAAACATTTATATAAGTTTTAAAGATATTTTTTTATACTTTAATATTTATATTTTATTATTTCTTATTATTAAATTAAAAATTAATTATGGCATTATTCGGTTCGATCGAACCGATTGATCCATGATCCAAATGTCAAGTCAGTTTGTTGTCCGATCTAATTTTTAAAATATTGATTCTTACAATCCGTTTCTAAATTAAGAAGGAATCCACTCTCTTCTTTTAGTCTTTGTTTGGATCTTTAGAGGGGAAGAAAGGAAAAAGTAAAAAAGAAGAGAAGGAATGGAAAGGTAAGGAAGGAAAAGAAATGATTGTTCTTTTTGTTTTATTTGAAAAAGATGAAGGGAAAAGAAAGGTAATATCAATTATCTTGTTTGGATAGAACATAGAAAAAAGAAGAAAAAGAGTTACGTGACAATTATATCCCTCCAAAAATTAAATGAACCATGAAAATAGAAGAAAAAGAGTAAGAAATGAAGGAATATTTTAGTCTTTCAAAAAACAAGTAACTTAAATATTTTCCACTCTCCCATATTATTCTCGATTTGTGAGTTAATAAATTTATCCTTGTTAAGAAAAAATAAGGGAAACCAGTTACTCTCATTCTCTTTCCCTCTTTCTTTCACCTTTCCTCCAAACAAAGTAATTTATGACATTTTCCCTTCATTTCCTATCCCTCCCCTCCATTCCCTCCAATCCAAATAGTCCCTTATGCAAGCTAAGGAGGAACCCAAACCTATAACGGAATGAGTGATATATTTTCTCTCTTATCTTTCATTATATTGTAAGTCTATTTTGCTAGCCAAAAAATAAATTTTGGTAGTATAACATCTATTAAGGATTATTCCATGGTCATACCATCTACCTAATAATACCATCCTATGTTATATATGAAAAATAAGTATATAACTTAGAATAAGGAGTATGAGTGAAATAGTCCCATAATGCATAGAAAAAATTATAAATAAAATTTCAAAACTAGTAATTTTTTTTGCTACAATTAGTACCTAAAAATATAAAAAAATATCAATAAATAAAAAGAAATCAATCAATTTTAAAGTCAAATGGGAGAAAGCTGCAAGGAAAATATTTGTTCTACGATAGAATTCTTTTAAATAAACTTAAAAAAACAAAGATAATAATAATTAAAGTTTAAATTAGAAAAGTATAGTAGCAGGAAAAAATAAGAATGTATCCTATGGTAATGCCTTTTTCTATTTCATTTTCTTTCTGTTGAACTAGAAGTCATGGGCAAGAAACATTTCTATTTTACTGACAAAATTTTAATCCTAAAAATAAACTATGATAGCAAATGAGAGTGACAAGAGACTACATTTATTTTAGGATGCTAGAGTCAAGACCATTTTGTACATACCATTTCCTAAACCTAGCATAATAACCAACGTCAATATATTAACAATTAAATTATTTATTAAACAAAAATTTTCTTCTTTTTTTATGCACTTTAGGAAAAGTCTTGATGCATCGTGTCCGGCAATTGGCGCGCGATGCATGCGCACATGCTTGCCAAGGGTGGCAATGACTTTTCACCCTTGGTATGTGCGTGCATGCACGCCAATCGCCGAAAGCGATGCACATGAGCTGCACTGCATCCGATGCATAAAGACTTTTTCATGCACTTTATGCCATTGTCATACACCCCAGGTGCACCATAGTTGGCTCTATATCCCAAACAATCATACCATATTTCAGCTCTAGTGGAGAAGATAGATTACACAAGAGCTAGAATTAGAAGGATCTTCCTGCCATTAAAAAAAAAAAAACAATTTCAACATAGCTGGGCTTCGAGGAAGGTTAGATAATGTGGCATAGGAAAAGTCTTGCTACATCGCCTTTCAATACAGTAAGCACACATGGGCCACACGGATTGGCCGCTTGCATGTTCTAGCACGTGTGCGGTGGCCCAATGGGCCTTATCATGCAACGCATATGCGCCAGCACGTGTGGATAGCTAATCCGTGTGGTCGGTGCGCGCTTGCTGCACCGGCGGTGCAGCAAGTCTTTTTCATATAGCCTAAATTTAGGGTGGTGTGACTTTTTAAAGGTTAAATATCTTTGAAGTTTTTCTAATGGAGGGGAGAGAGTTTTGTTTTGTCACAATCACTACAAGAATTTTTCAAATTAGCGATGCCATCTAAAAAAATTATGCTAATCCAATTAGCGATGCAACAGCAACACAAAAAAATTCATCGCTAAATTGATCGTCACTATGAAAATTAGCGATACTGATAATTTTCATCGCTAATTAACGACGAGTTTAGTGATGTCGATATCGACGTCGCTAAATAGCAACCAAAGTTAGTGATGCCTATCAGCGTCACTAATTACAAATTAGCAATGCTTACTAGGCATTGCTAATTTGTAATGAAAATTAGCGACGCATGCTAGGCATCGCTAATTTTTTTAATAAAATTTTATAAATTTGATTTCATTAATTTTCATTAACACAGTCTTAAATAATATTCAATTTCAACAAGAGACACATTCAAAAACATAATATTTTATTAAAAATAAAAATAAAATTTTTAAAATTAAAATATTAATAATACAAACTAGTAACACAGAAATACAAAAAAAGTAGCACATCATAAAATATAATAAAATGTAAAAGTATCAACGTTGATCAACTGGAGGGGGGGGGTCATCTAGAGCTTGAGGTGGAGCGGAGAACTGTATCAACTGCGACATATGCATAACCAACTATCGCATCTCCTACAACTTCTGCTCATAACAAATGCGCTCCTCTCGCTGTTCCCGCTGAATGTCCGCAATCTCCATCATCATCTCTGATCTAACATATTCCACAATGGAATGTTCAATCTGCTCGTAATCGCCGATGCCATCCTGACTAGAAGAAGAGGAACTGCGTCGGCCGAAGAATGCTGAAGCTTTGCGCCTAAACTGTAAACTCTACGATCGTTTGGCTGTGCGCTAACAGCCTCTAAGAAGATGCAGCCGCTTTCCTGCAGCGAAGGGTTGGGCATGGACCCTCTCTCCTTTAATGGCTATATGGTCTGAGATAATAGCTCATCCATACATGCCTGTAAGGAATACATATCAAATATAATGCAACTCATATTAGAGAAAATATATCAATAAACACATCATATTTTTAATAATTTACTTACTTCAATACATTGTGAGTGATTGTCGACCCAAGACCCATCTTTTCTCATATGGATCACCTTGAACAACTGCTAGTGCCCTAGATCGGCGCCTTCCTTTAGCCTTTGAAAAACAACATTTCAAATTTGTAGTTATGCTTATTTTAAAAAAATATCCTTAATAAGTATACAAAATAAATAAATTTATAATTCTTTGCTGTTTTATAGACTATATCTGCCTCCTGATTACTTGATTCTCTGGCCTTAGTTTCTCCATGGTAGAACCAGTTGTAGTAACCGAGCAGAAAACCCTTTTTACAAAGATGAATTTTAACTTTTCAACATCCCTATAAGCTTTATTCTGACACTTTCTTAGATTACACAAATATCTAATTCTAGATCCATCAATCCACTCTAGTTGACTACATGAAAATGCAATAAATTCTTTTACTCCATTAACAAATTTAAGATTAACACAATTATCATTAACCCTTTGATACATCCACGAGCCATCAACATTCATTTTTAAATATTTATGTATGACCTAAAAAATGTATTTCGAGTAAAACATTGGATCAGTAATATTGATATTAATATTCAAGTATAAACATCTGATTTCAAGGGCACTATTCCTAATAATCGACCCTTACTAATTATTTTTTCAACATTATATAACATATTAATAAAAAATAATTAACTTATATAATCAACAATCAATATATAGCATTGCATATAACTAACACTAAAATAACATATTTATAAAATTTATATCAAATATATAATATAAAATTATTTTGAATGCACGTCATATTTTTTTACCAGCAATGCTAATCGGAAGGGAGGCAACGATGAAAATATCAATCGAGATGGGGGGCCCGAGGGGGGGCCAAAGGGAGGGGCTGGCTAGGGGGTTCAAAGTCGAGAGGGGCCAGGGCAGAACTAGCCAACACGGGGAGAGGGTGGGGGGTTCCGAGAGGAAGCCGCCAAAGGAGGGAGGATGGGGGGCTGGGGCCGGGGGGGGATCCTAGGGGGCCCGACGGGATACCGCGGGGAGCCGAAGGGGGAAAGGGGGGTGTTGGTGTTGGAGGGGGAGCGGGGGGCCAGGAAAGGAACCTAGGGGACCTGACGGGTACCGGGGGGGAGCCGGAGGGGGGAAGGGGGAAGCTGTTGTTGGGAGGGGGGAGAGGGGTTAGGGGGGGGGGGGGGGGGGGGGGGAGGGCGGCTGACGGGGTACTAAGGGGGAGCTAGGGAGGCCGTATGCTGATGGCGGAGGGCAATCTAAAGAGGAAGGAGGGCCAGAGGGGGAGCGGGCGAGGTGGGGGGGGGGGGGGGGGGGGGGGGCGGGGGGAAGGCTGCACGCTAGATCTAGATCTGGCGTGCGGCCCAAGGATGGAAGGTGTGCATGCGTTGCTAATTAGCAACTACTCAGCGATGACCTTTATGTCGCTAATTTCATTCATCATTAATTTATCGCTAAATTCTGTTACGTCACTATTTAGCGATGATTTTTTCTTGCATTGTTAATGGGCATCGCTAAAACCAAAAATTCTAATAGTGAGTCATCTAATAGCTATGCATAGAAAAGAGATTAGAAGTAGGTCTATTGTAAATCAATAGGATCACAAGGCTTGCAGCAATTATTATAATTATTTAATAAATAATTTTAACTTATTCTATAATAAATTTGTATTTCTAGAAGCACGTTGAGATATGAGTAGCATTCTTCTATCCGGATGAACCTATAAAGTAGCCTTTACGCAAGAAGCATGGAGGGTGGTCCCTACAAAAGACCCTCTGATGCCAAAGTCAATAGAAATCTTCAGCAATCAGATGAGAGGAGAAGACTCTAGCAGAAGGATCTCTCTCCTTGAGATGATTTCTTAGGAGCAATGGCTTTTGCTAGAGTTTTTTTTTGGCTTAGATTCCCTTCGAGAGCAGACCTGGGGGTCTTGAAACTTGATATTTGTGCTGCTGAGAATGTGAGCCATTACCTGATTTGTTTGGTGCATTCTAGGGAGTTAGCATCTGATAAGGCCAGAATCCCATCGGTTATGAGGATCGACAGTTGATGAAGCTGACGAACGCTTTATCAAAAATTTAAAATCCCGTTGATCATTGATGGAGTGTTGTATTAGGCTTCCATTTCTATTTAGGGAAGCTCACTCTGCAATCTTTGCATCAGGATAGTTCATCCTCTGAGATATCCAACATGATTTGAAGCAGCAATGGCGCTTACGTTGAAGGAATGAGGGTCGATCTTGGCAAGGTATGGAGATAGCTCGGCCCTACCGAGATTCTAAGATGGCTCGGCCCTTTCGAGTACTAAGATAGCTTGGCCCTATCAAGGTTTGGAGATAGCTCGACCCTGCCAAGGTTCAGAGACTGACTCTAGTGTCGGCATTGAGACCGATGATGGCATTGGTACTAACTCTGGAGTCGGTGAGGAGATCGACTCTTGTTGTCTATTAGATCATAGCCCAGTCAATTAGTTCAAACGTGGCTTGATCAGCCAAATCAGAGATAACTCGACCTTTATCGATGGGTACGTTTATTGATGCGGTGATAATTTTTTCTTGCATCATAAGCCCTCCACTCGCTAATCCGAAGCATATGTTCGGGCATAGGGAGTAGAGTCTTCATATGACTTCGGTTGATCAATCAATGAGCTTTGTTTCCAATGTGGGTTTGCCGCCCCATTATATCGATTGACCTAACAGAGAGTTTCATTCCTCGTGTCAAGTACCTGTATCAAGTGCCAAGTGCCCCTCTATAGTCAGCTTCCGCTCTTATTCGTGCTTTGGAAACTAAAAATGGCTGCTTGCATTTTGATCGTGAAGGCTAAGATCGGAGGAGGATACCTTTACTCAGCTTTGTGGCATGAGGAAAGACTCCTTGTATACCCAACGAGGGCGACTGTGAGGGCGACACATGGCCAATCTAAGGATCAAAAAGCATTATTCTCCTTATGCGAGGTGAAACTCTTCAGTTTTTCACCCAGAGGAAATTAGATGGGTGACATGTGGCCCAATTGGGGGTCGAAGTATGAAGGTCGATGAGCTTTGATTCCTGAGTTTTCTTCCAATTAATGGCTTTTTCTTTCCATTCGATGGCTATAAAAAAGGAGAAAGGGAGAGTAGTGCCTGTAGCCCAACGAGGAATTCCCTTCCATTGAGAGTGAGTCTAGGAGAGCTTACCCATTTCGTCATCAGAGGCAAAAAGTTAGTCTTTTTCTTTAAGATTCAGCTTGAGCTTGAGGATTCGGAAGAAGAAGTTGCTGAAAAGCAAACTGCCTAAGGGGCGCCAAAGAGTGACTCCGTCGGATCTCATGAAGCCAAAAATAAGGCGCCACCGAAGACATCTCCGAAGTTTCTTTTTCAACATACAAGCGTGAAGAAGAGGAAGGGAGGCAGTCATAGAGGTCACACTGAAAACACAAGAAATAGCAGTGGTTGCTGTTGATTCACTAGAAGAAATGCCTGAAGATCCATTAGGTATATTCTTAAAGGATGAAAAGCTCAATGTAAGTATATTTGGCTTGAGCTTCTTTCCATATCATTGCCCCAAGTTTCGAAGTTTGCCATCCAACGGAGTTTGAAGGTGCTCTTTGTGTTCCTCTGAAGTTGAAGCATTGCCGCTGCAATAACAGCAAGTAGACTTTAGGAACTTTAATTATGTGAAATTTCCTTACATTTTCGATGCTGTTGTGCACTTGTAATATCTTGTAAAGGATATTCTAAATGAATCAAGTTTTCATTTTCAATTGTATTCTTTTTGCTGAATGTTTGTCACTTTAGCTAATTAGGTATCACGACAAATAGATTCTCTCGGGCTTGCCGAGGTATAAGATAGGTTCGGGCATGCCAAAGTTAAGTTTCTCGAGTCGATCGAGACATAGTGAATACTTGGGACTTGCCGAGTTATAAAATAATCCGATCAGCTATGCCGAAGTTCGAAAGAATAAATGCTTAGTTGTACTAAGTTTTGGATAACTCCAACCGATCTTGCAGGGCTTCGGAGAAAGCTCCGATCGGCTATACCAAGGCCTGTAGGATCTTTTACTTGGCCCTACTAAGGTATAGAGAATTCTTTAGTTGGCCATGCCAAGGTATGAAGAATGTTGCTTGGCCCTACCAAGGTACGAAAAATGTTTTACTTAGCCTAGCCAAGGTTCGAAGAAAGTTGCTTGACCGTGCTGAGGTATGGAGAAAGCTCAACCATGCCAAGGTACGTATAAAGTTTTACTTAGCCCAACCAATGTACGGAGAATGCTCGGCCGTGCCGAGGTTCGAAGGACTCCGATCGGCTTTGCCGAGGCTCGGAGAATCTTTTACTTAGCCCTATCAAGGTATGGAGAATGCTTTACTTGGCCCTGCTAAGGTACAAAGAATGTTGCTTGGCCTTGCCAAGGTACAGAGAATATTTTACTTGGCCTAGCTAAGGTTTGGAGAAAGTTGTTCAGCTGTGCTGAGGTACGTAGAAAGTTACTCGACCCTACCGAGGTACGAAAAAAATTTTACTTGGCCCAGCCAAGGTTAGAAGAAAGTGGCTTGGCCGTGCTGAGGTACGAAGAATGCTCGACTGTGCCAAAGCACAGAAGATCTTTTACTTGGCCCTGCTAAGGTACGAAGAATGCTTTACTTGGTCCTGCCAAGGTACGGAGAATGTTGCTCAGCCCTGCTAAGGTACGAAGAATGTTTTACTGGCCTAGCCAAGGTTCGAAGAAAGTTGCTCGGCCGTGCTGAGGTACGTAGAAAGTTCAGCCATGCCAAAGCCTGATGGATCTTTTACTTGGCCTTGCCAAGGTATGGAGAATTCTTTACTTGACCCTGCTAAGGTACAAAAAATGTTTCTCGTCCTACTGAGGTACTGAGAATGTTTTACTTGGCCTAGCCATGGTTTGAAGAAAGGGCTAGTCAGAACTGACCAAGGGAGGGCCAAAGGGAGGGGCTGGCTAGGGGGGCCGGAGCCGAGAGGGGCCGACGCGGAACCAACCAACACGGGGGAGGTGGGGAGTTCCGAGAGGAACCGCCAAGGGGGAGGAAGGGGGGCTAGGGTTGGGGATCCTAGGGGGCTCGACGGGATCTCGAGGGGGAACCGAAGGGGGGAAGGGGGGCGCTGGTGTTAGGGGGGAGGGGAGCGGGGGGCCAAGAAAGGATCCTAGGGGTACCGAGGGTGAGCCGGAGGGGGGAAAGGAGGAGCTGTTGTTGGGAGGGGGGAGTGAGGGGCCATGAGGGGGGGGCTGACGGGGTACTTGGGGGGAGCCAGGGAGGCCAGATGCCGATGGCGGAGGGCGATCGGGAGAGGAAGGAGGGCCAGAAGGGGAGCTGGCGGGGTGGGGAGGGGGGGAAGGCTGCATGCCAGATCTAGATCTGGCGTATGGCCCAAGGACGGAAGGTGTGCGCGCGTGGCTAATTAGCGACTACTCAGCGATGACCTTTATGTCGCTAATTTTGTTCATCGTTAATTCGTCGTTAATTTATCGTTAAATTCTTTTGCGTCACTATTTAGCGACGATTTTTTTTGCGTTGCTAATGAGCATTGCTAAAACCAAAAATTCTAGTAGTGAGTCATCTAATAGCTATGCATAGAAAAGAGATTGGAAGCAGATATATTGTAAATCAATAGGATCACAAGGCTTGCAGCAATTATTATAATTATTTAATAAATAATTTTAACTTATTCTATAATAAATTTGTAATATTCTAGAAGTACGTCAGGATCCGAGTAGCACTCTTTCGTCGTCCGAATGGACCTACAAAGAAGCCTTTATGCAAGAAGCACAGAGGTTGGTCCCTGCGAAAGACCCTCTGATGCCAAAGTCAATAGAAATGTCTAACAATCAGATGAGAGGAGAAGGCTCTAGTACAAGGATCTCCCTCTTTGAGATGATTTCTTAGGAGCAATGGCCTTTGCTAGAGTTTTTTTTTTTTCTTAGATTTCCTTCGAGAGCGTACCTGGGGGTCTTGGAACTTGGTATTTGTGCGCTATCGAGAAGGTGAGCCGTTACTTGATTTTTCGGTCACATTCTAGGGAGTTAGCATCCGATAAGGCCGAAATCCCATCGGTTACGGGGATCGGCAGTTGATGAAGCTGATGGATGCTTTATCAAAAATTTGAAATCCTGTTGATCATTGACAGAGTGCTATATTTGGCTTCCATTTCTGTTTAAGGAAGCCCACTCTGCAATCTTTGCGATCGGGGTGGTTCCTCCTCTGAGATATCCAGCGTGGTTTGAAGCAGCAATGGCACTTTACGTTGAAGGGATGATAATCAATCTTGGCAAGATATGGAGATAGCTTGGCCCTGCCGAGATTTTGAGATAGCTCGGCCCTTTCAAGGTACTGAGATAGCTTGGCCCTATCGAGGTTTGGAGATAGCTCGGCCCTGCCAAGGTTTGAAGACCGACTCTGGTGTCGGCGTTGAGACCGACAATGGCATCGATACTCTAGTCCAGTCAATCAGTTAAAACATGGCTTGATCAGCAAAATCAAAGATAACTTGACTTTTATCGATGGGTACGTTTATTGATGCGGTGATAATTTTTTCTTATATCATAGGCCCCCCACTCGCTAGTCCAAAGCGTATGTTCGGGCATAGGGAGTAGAGTCTTCATATGGCTTCAGCTGATCAATCAATGAGCTCTATTCCAAATGTGGGTTTTCTGCTCGATTATATCGATTGGCCTATATGAGAGTTTCATTCCTCGTGTCAAGTGCTCATGTCAAGTGCCAAGTGCCCCTCTATAGTTAGCCTTCCGCTCTTATTCGTGCTTTGGAACATAAAATGGATGCTTGCATTTTGATCGTGAAGGCTAAGATCGGGGGAGGGTATCTTTACTTAGCTTCGTGGCACGAGGAAAGACTCCTCGTATACCTAGCGAGGGCAACTGTGAGGGCGACATGTGGCCAATCTAAGGATTGAAAAGCGTTAATCTCCTTATGTGAGGTGAAACTCTTCAGTTTTTCACCCAGAGGAAATTAGATATGCGACATGTGGCCCAATCGGGGGTCGAAGTATGAAGGTCGATGAGCATTGATTCCTGAGTTTTTTTCCAATTACTGGCTTCTGCTCCCCATTCGATAGCTATAAAAAAGAAGAAAGGGAGAGTACTGCCTATAGCCCGACGAGGAATTCCCTTCCATTGAGAGTGAGTCTGGGAAAGCTTACCCATTTCGCTGTCAGAGGCAGAAGAGTTAGTCTTCCTCTTTAAGATTAAGCTTAGGCTTGAGGATTCGGATGAAGAAGTAGCTGAAAAGCAAACTGCCTAAGGGGCACCAAAGAGTGACTCCATCGGATCTCATGAAGCCAAAAATGAGGTGCCATCGGAGACATCTCCGAAGTTTCTTTTTCAATATACAATCATGAAGAAGAGGAAGGAAGGAAGTCATAGAGGTCACACTGAAAACACAAGAAAGAAGCGTTCTCACTAGAACTCATCTTGTATGTCTTCCTCAAGCTTTTTCATAGTTTGCAGTGGTTGCTGCTGATTCACCAGAAGAAATACCTGAAGATTCATTAGGTGAATTCTTAAAGGATGGAAAGCTCAACGTAAGTATATTTGGCTTGAGCTTCTTTCCATATCATTGCCCCAAGTTCTGAAGTTTGCCATCCAATGGAGTTTGAAGGCGCTCTTTGCGTTCCTCTGAAGTTGAAGCATTGCTGCTGCAATAACAACAAGTAGACTTTAGGAAACTTTCATTATGTAAAATTTTCATACATTTCCGATGCTATCGTGCACTTATAATATCTTGTAAAATGATATTCTAAATGAATCAAGTTTTTGTTTTCAATTGTACATTCTTTTTGCTGAATGTTTGTCGCTTTAGCTAGTTAGGTATCACGATAAATAGATTCTCTCAGGCTTGCCGAGGTACAAGATAGGTTCGGGCATGCCGAAGTTAAGTTTCTCGAGTTGACCGAGACATAGTGAATACTTGGACTTGCCAAGTTATAAAATAATTCGATCGGCTGTGCCAAAGTTCGAAAGAATAAATACTTAGCTGTATTAAGTTTTGGAGAACTCTAACCGATCTTGCCGAGCTTCGGAGAAAGTTCCGATCGGCTATACCGAGGCCTGGAGGATCTTTTACTTGGTCCTGCTAAGGTACAAAGAATGCTTTACTTGGCTCTGCCAAGGTACGAAGAATGTTGCTCGGTCCTATCGAGGTATGGAGAATGTTTTACTTGGCATAACCAAGGTTCAGAGAAAGTTGCTCGTCGTGCTGAGGTATGGAGAAAGCTCGACCATGCCAAGGTACGTATAATGTTTTACTTGGCCTAGCCAAGGTATGGAGAACACTCGGCCGTTTCGTGGTTCGAAGGACTCCAGTCAGCCTTGTCGAGTTCGAAGGACTTCGGTCAGCCTTGTCGAGGCCCAGAGGATCTTTTACTTGGCCCTGTCAAGGTATGGAGAATGCTTTACTTAGTCCTGCTAAGGTACAAAGAATGTTGCTTGGCCCTACCAAGGTACATAGAATGTTTTACTTGGCCTAGCTAAGGTTCAGAGAAAGTTACTCAGTTGTACTGAGGTACGTAGAAAGTTACTCAGTCCTGTCGAGGAAAGAAAAAAAATTTAATTGGCCCAGCCAAGGTTCGAAAGTGGCTTGACTGTGCCGAGGTACGGAGAAAGCTCGGCTGTGTCGAAGCTCGGAGGATCTTTTACTTGGCCCTACCAAGGTATGAAGTATGCTTTACTTGGTCCTGCCAAGGTACGAAGAATGTTGCTCAGCCCTGCTGAGGTACGGAGAATGTTTTACTTGGCCTAGCCAAGGCTCGAAGAAAGTTGCTCAACCGTGCTGAGGTACATAGAAAGTTCGGCCATGCCAAAGCTCGGAAGATCTTTTACTTGGCCCTGCCAAGTTATGGAGAATGCTTTACTTGGCCCTACCAAGGTATGAAGAATGTTTTTCGGTCCTACCGAGGTACTGAGAATGTGTTTTACTTGGCCTAGCCATGGTTCGAAAAAAGTTGCTCGGCCATGCCGAGGTACATAGAAAGTTGCTCGGCCATGCCGATGTATGAAGAAAATTTTACTTGGCCCAGCCACGGTTCGGAGAAAGTTGCTCGGTCGTGCTGAGGTACAGAGAAAGTTGCTCGGTCATGCCAAAGTACGAAGAAAATTTTACTTGACCTAGCTAAGGTTCGGAGAAAGTTGCTCAGCTATGCCGAGGTATGGAGAAAGCTTGGCCATGCCGAGGTACGTATAAAGTTTTACTTGGCCTAGCCAAGGTATAGAGAACACTTGGCTGTACCGAGGTTCGAAGGACTCAGGTCGGCCTTGCCGAGGCTCAGAGGATCTTTTACTTGGCCCTGCTAAGGAACGGAGAATGCCTGCCGAGGTACAGATAATGTTTTACTTGGCCCAGCCAAGGTATGGAGAACGCTCGGTCATGCCAAGGTTTGGATGACTTCAGTCGACTTTGCCGAGGCCCGAAGGATCTTTTACTTGGCTCTACCAAAGTATAGAGAATGTTGCTTGGCCCTACCGAGGTATGGAGAATGTTTTACTTGGTCTAGCCAAGGTTTTGAGAAGGCTCGGCCGTGTCGAGGTTCGGAGGACTCCAGTCTACCTTGCCGAGGCCTAGAGGATGGACCCATGGGTCAATGATCCATCAAGATCTGCCTTTCATCCACAACTCAACGATGATTATTATTCATTAATAAATATTTGAATCGAAGAGTGAAGTTGTATTACAATGAGCAAAGTGGCTTAGTTTAGACATACTTCACTGATAATATGTTTGCGGTTTAATCTAGTTCTATGGCTTACGGGTACTGTATCCCTTGAAGGTCTTCATTGCTTGGAGATGATCTAAGTTCCATATCTTGGGGATAATGTATCCCTTTGAGGTCCTCATTTGAAAAGGTGAGCCCCTTGCACCAGACCCTTTTAAGCCAGTTCTTTTCTTCGTTTGGCCATCGCTGGAAGGAGCTGACCATGGTAATCTTAGTAACAACACTAGCCACCGATAGGTTCGGCGGGGGTAGTTGTCGAAGCTCTGGTGGACGTTCTGCTCTGTGGGCTGCTTCGAGGGTGTATTGATTGAAGCTCTGTGCTGTGTTTCTACTGCGTTTTCTTGGCGGTGAGGCCCTATAGCGATGAGGTGGGCTTGCAGGGCTAGCCGGTCAACTCTTTTCCGAGCTCTTCCTCTCCTTTTTCTTGGATTGCTCGGCCCGGGCTATCTTTTTGGTTTCAACCCTGGCATATTTATCTGCCAGGACCATCATGTCGGAGAGGCTCTTGGGGTAGTTAACCTCTACAGCTAGGTAAAAGTCTTCCTTTTGATGCCACTCCTAGCGTATCACCTGAAGTTGTCATTGTACCGCCGTCATCCCGAACAGTATGAGAGACGGGATGAGGGGATCGCGGCCACGATGTTGAGTCATAGTGAGAGAATATTGAAGATAAGGAGTGAGCCCGATGAGATCTGGGCAGACTCCTATCTCCTTCCCTTTGTAGTGCTGGTTCAACTTCTTTATGGCCGGGCTATTGCAGGAGGTTGGTAGCTTCCAGTGGATTGGACGGAGGGACCATCAGTAGGACAAGGGTGACTGTTCCACTAGGAAGCTGCTGAGTGGGTGCAACTGAAAGAAGACCCCCATGAAGCCCCTGCACCAACTGGAAGAGGAACATCGCTTGTTGGACCAGCATGACAAACTGGTCGTGGGTGACTGGAGCTGCTGGCGGTGGAGGACCTTGATCTGTGATGGCTTCAAGGGCGCCGTGTTGTTTATGGGATCAGGCCTTTGAAAGGTGGCCTGATCAGGAGTATTTGTTGTCGCTTTCTTGCTGTTGGCCATTGAGAAAGATGTCCTTCTTGTTTGGAACCTTGTCTCCTTGATTACAAGTTTTAATGGGACTTGAGGCCATTCCTCAAACGTCAATTGATGCTGCGGAAATCCATTCTTTGGCTTGGGAGTGGTGCATGTCAGGATCCGGATAGCACTCTCCTATCCGGATGGACATGCAAAGTAGCCTTTACGCAAGAAGCACGGGGGGTGGTCCCTGCAAAAGACCCTCCGACGCTCAAGTCAATGAAAATCTCCAGCAATCAAATGAGAGGAGAAGGCTCCAGCAGAAGGATCTCCCTCCTTGAGATGATTTCTCACGAGCAATGACCTTTGCTAGAGTTTTTTTTTTGCTTAGATTCCCTTCCAGAGCATACATGGGGGTCTTGGGACTTGGTATTTGTGCGCTGCCGAGAAGGTGAGTCGTTATCTGATTTTTTTGGCGCGTTTTAGGGAGTTGGCATTCGATAAGGTTGGAATCCCATTAGTTATGGGGATCGGCAGTTGATGAAGCTAATATGCACTTTATCGGGAATTTGAAACCCGTTGATCATGTACAGAGTGCTGTATTGGCTCCTGTTTCTATTTAGGGAAGCTCACTCTGCAATCTTCGATCGGGGTAGTTCATCCTCCAGGATATCTGGCATGGTTTGAGCAGCAATGACGCTTACATTAAAGGGATGAGGGTCAATCCTAGCGAAGTATGGAGATAGCTCGGCCTTTTCGAGGTACTGAGATAGCTTGGCTTTGCCGAGGTTTGGAGATAGCTCGGCCTTGCTGAGGTACAAAGATAGCTCGGCCCTGTCGAGGTTCGAAGACCGATGATGGCATCGGTACCAACTCTAGAGTCGGTGAGGAAACTAACTCTTGCTATCTGTTGGATTGTAGCCCAGTTAGTCAGTTCAAACGTGGCTTGATCAGCCAAATCAAAAATAACTCGACCTTCGAAAACTCTACCTTTGTTGTCGGGTATGCTTATTGATGCGGTGACAATTTTTTTCTCATTGGCAGGTAGGCTTAAGGCGTTATAAATGGTATCAGAGACGATCTGACTATGTGAAAATTGTTGAGCATGAGAAAATGATTACTCATGAGACGATGATGAAGTTTCATCGTAGCATGAAGCTATCATTTTAGCACCAAAAATCGATTTAGGATAGGTTTTGGTTAACTTATAGCATATAACAATAACATCGCATTATAAGAAGAAATATTATAATATTTTAAAATAATTTTATATTTAATAAAAATATATTATATGTTTATAATTTAAATTGATATCAAATGAATATCATAATTTTTAAATGATGGAAACAAAACCTATGAAGTTTATCATCCAAGGAAAAGTCTTTGTGCACCCGCTTTCATTACATAATGCCCAAACTAGGCACGCGAATTGGTCACATGCTACGGTGCCCGTCATAGTTCATTAAACCGTAACATATGTGATAATATAAGTATGCGGTCAATTTACGCATTCAATGCGCGCTTTATGTGTTGAAAGCCACAGAGTCTTCTACCATCCAAACGTCAAATTGTACTCCTCTTAAGTTGTGCCTCTAAATGAATTTTTATAATTTTATTAAAAAAAAATGCATTGAAATACAAAATAGTCATTGCACATGCATCAAAAATATTTTTATTTTTATTACTTACATAATCGTACATATGAACGATTAATTATTACGCATGATGAGCATGTTTTTGTATGGCGATGCAAAAAAGATTTTTTTAAAAAACAAACCGTACATTGAAGGCCCACCAAAATAACTTCTCGTGCAATCATGGGCCCAACGATGACGACCGGCAACTCAGTGACTGGCGCATCCGAAATTAACTCTTTTTAATTCTCTAGGTAACATTCGGAGCCGAACTTAAATCCGACGAGCGGTAGCTCGGACTTAAATGATGCATTAAAGCGACCCTTTCCTTTTCGAGACGGAGTGCCGTCACGAAGATGGAATAATCTTTGATTCCGTGAGCTCGTAAACGGACGGTTGTGATCCCTCGACAGCAAGTGTCCACGGTGGTCCTCGATCAACTAGCAGTTTTTTTTTTTTTTTTAATAGATTAACACCTGGTTTTCCTTGCGGTCATTAATCTCTCTCCTTCGTCCGTCGGGTTTTAATTTATAATTTTTCCGTATAATTTGAAATTTAATCCCTCTTCCTCTTCCTTATTCATCGACGACACCCTAAAATCGCCCCTCTGCAGAAAGTTCTACTCAGGTTCTGCTCCGTTCCGTTTCGTTCCGGAGGATTTCGATTCTTCGAATTCTCCAATGGCGGAGAGTTTCAGCAGATGGGAGTCGGATCCCTTATTCTCGGCGGCCGAAGTGGTGCAAGATTCCGCAGATAGGTGAGTCTTCTTGTGATTTTGAATTGCTTTTGATAGCTGCGGTTTTTTCTGTTGTAAACCTTGGAGAAATCGGTCCGTGGCTCGTGTAATTGGTCTTGTTTTAGTTTTGATGAGTTGCATTGAGGACCTAATAATTAGTGGAATGGTCGGTGTCGCTAGATAATGATCGAGAGGGCTCTATCAGTAATACTACAAGAATACGTATAGTTTATTTGGTAAAGTATGGCCAGATATTGCTACCATATGCGGCATATCCTATTTTAGATTCTATTTATTTTATCGATATGCTTGAATGCATTTTGAAGAGATTGTAAGTTTTAGTTGGTACTATTATAGTTTTGGGTTGTGGTTCGCTTTTGTAAGGACGATTCATATAGATGTGACAAGGGCTGGAATTTAAAGTTTTAAGGCATAGTTTACTTCTACTTGTGGGAAGATGTGTGGGTTTTTTTTTTTTTTTTGTCTCATTAATTTTTTTGTATCCCTTGTTTGTTTCTTGCTTTGCTTGTTTTTTACTTATGTTGACGAGCTGGATTGCATTTTAGCCATCAATTTTGAAAGTTAGGTGTGATTTATGGTAATAGGGTTTCGATTTGTTTCTAAGTGATTTTGCTTTTCTACTTTTTAGCATGGTGATTAATGTTTTATCTATTTTCAAAAACAAGAACTTTCATCAATATATATATAAGGCTAAAAAGCAATGGTGGTATTAATTTTTTTTTTTCCCCCTAAGGATAATTAAGCACTTATTGTAAACCAAAGAATGAAATATATAATTTACCAATTAATGAAGGAGAAATAAAAGAAGAAACAAAGGTTGGCTCTCAGGGCCTTGCCCAAAAAGGTTAGTTAGAAGGTATTATTTGGATTTTTTGATTCTGTACAAGTACCTAAGATTTGCGTAGCGCATAGCAAATATGAGATTAAATATATGCATGTGCTCTTATGTAGTCCCTTAGTTAAAATTTAGAGTCCCTTAGTTAAACCTTAGAGTCCTTTCTAAGCTAAAAGTTTAAATCAAAATCCAATCAAACTTAGTCATAATCACAAGCATCATGATCAGCCTATGATCAACCTCAAAAGACCTTGTTTGCAATTTGAAGTATCCTTTGTTCTACATGGGCCATGGATCAAATCTGCTTTGATACGATTTGTGACAACTCAAGACCTTACTTAAAAAGGCTAGTCAAAGGTATTATTCAAGCTCCTTGATCTTGTATAAGTACCCATGATTTACTTAGTCATAGCTAATTTGGACTAAATATATGCCACTAGGGACTCTCACAATCTTGAATAAGAGATTTAAGGCAAACATAATCCAAAGTCTATTAAAATTAAGCCTATGACTTTCCAATACTTCAATTTGACTCCTTGATATTCACACTTCTCATGATATGATATGTGGAAACAATTTAACAATTTGTGAGCTAGTAAATCCCTAATAACTAGGAAGATGGAATTCCATGGTCTAAGCCAATATTCCATATCTTTCAACAGAAGGGAGGAGATCTCTACTCTCTCAAAGATCTGCAATAATAACACTAGGGGATTGGTAAGGAAGAGAAGAAGAGTCCTTTGTCCTTGTTCTACATTTCCATTTTTGTCTTTAGAAATATCTCACAAATTGAGCTTGTTATAGATTAAGTCTCAGTACGAACCGCTGAACTGGATGAAGACTTTGAGTTCAGAAGGATGTTACAACAAGCCAATTAAATACCTCCATATCAAATGTGCTAAAATGGATTACCAGCCTTCATCCTTCTAAGATCTCTGATCCCGCACACCTTTTCATCATGATTCATTGTCATTGTGAAAGAAAGGATCCTTCCCCTGCTTAGTGTTTCCTTTTACCTAAAATTTCTTTTCATATTGCCAGTCTGTCCCCCTTTACCACATAGTTTATCCATTATCTCTCCTGCTTATCTAAACCTAATTCCAGTCTTAAAATCCGCATCCCCTGTTGTAGTGCTTCTCTGTATGGCAAGCGCATCCACAATATCTGTAGTATTTCCCATCAACACTAAATTTTATAAGCTGATGCCCACCGAAGCGACTTCCATGACAAGGCCCTATTTTGAACTCCTATCGTTCCTTTTCATCTGATAGGAATCCAATTCCTATCAATGCTATTTTTAGCAGAAAATAGAGAAAAGTAGGGAAAAAATAGAAGAAGAGAGCAGAAAAAGGATTGCTTGGCCACTTCAAAGGCAATGAGACCTCCAAGAGCCTTTAGCCAAATTTAATCAATTCAATGCTTGATCCCCAGACCCTAGTGGCTTACAAGTTTATAGTCTAAGATAGCATAACTGAAGGGAAAAAGACTAATTATAATAAGACTAAAAAATTTAAATTAAAAAAGGTACAGCATGGTGGGGTGGCCGTGTTGTTGCTGTGGTGTTTTCCTTATTAGAATAGGAAACATATCATTTCCCCACCCTTCAAAACAACCTTGCCTGCAAGGTTGAGCTGCAATATATTTTGGAAAATTCTATTCTAGATAAGGATAAGTCTTCCAAGACTTCCTTAATGAGTAAATTAGCCCATTGAACAAGAACCTCTGTCACTGCTTGGTTATGACATTTTACGCTTTGCTGATCCAGGATAGTATATGGATGAAATTTGTTTTCTCCGTTGGGTGAAATACTTGGCAAGTGGCACTGGGAGAACACATTTCACCCTTCTTCTGTAGGCATGAGACATGAAGCACTGAATGTCTTCTGAATGTAAGTGATTCTCCAATCGCTGGGTGACCACCTCAGTTTGGCCATTGGACTGAGGATGGTAAGCAGCAGTCAGGTTTAGTTCGGTGCCCTACAAACAGAAGAGTTCTTTCCAAAAGTTGCCGGTGAAGATTGGATTCCGATCACTAACCATTGACCTTAGCTGCCCATGGAACTTAAAATATTATCAACGAACTTGGTATGACAAAGTCATAAAAGGGACAAAAGACCAATAAGGAAAACAAAAGAGTAAAACCAAACAAGAGAGTGAACACATAGCGATTTACATGGTTCAGTCGAGAGCAAAGAATTTTACTATAAAAAAATTGAAGATTACAATTATTGTTCCTTACCAAACTTTAGAATTATTAGGATCTTTTTCCTATTAGAACTTTCTCTCACAAATCCCTAGATCCACATACATCCAACAGGATCCTCTCTTGAACTCTCACAATAACTCTTTGAGTTGCCTAAGATCTCCAAGCCCTAAGCCTAAGCTAGAGAGATACACTTGAAAGCCATGATTACCTGTGCTTATATAGATGAGGGATACATAGTATATTATAAGGATTAGGATTAGAGTCATATGCATATATGAAAATATGTCCTCCTTTGTATCTGAATTCCAAGATCACACGGAATAGGATTAATGTCCTACTTGGACCTGAAAAACCTTTTCTTTTCGAGTTTGTGAATTCTAAGACAAACTCTAACATAGACAATAGTTGATGACCTGATAGCTTTATAATTCATGTTTATAATTTTCTGATTTAGAAGAAATTTCAATCTTTTATGGTCAGTTCTTATTTGAAATTGGTGACCAGTGAGGTATGGTCTCCACTTACTGTGTGCACAATCGCTGTCATGTCTTTGTCATAGGCAGGAAGCCCTAAATGATATGGTAATAGAGCCTTGCTAATGAATGCTAAGGTAGTCTTTCATGCTTAAAAACTACTCCAATAATGACTCCAGAGAATCACATTCAAGCATGAATGTTTTGCTGAAGTCGGGCCAGGCAAGGACTGGTGTAAAAGACATTGTATTCTTCAACTTGTTAAAAGCTTCTTCAGCTTTTGTGTCCCATCTGGAGACATCCTTATTTAGTAATGCATTGAGTGGTGCACTAAAATTGCCATAGTACTTCACAAATTTTCACTAGTAGCCCATCGATCTGAGGAAGCCTCCCAATATTTTGACAGTTTTTGGTGTCAGCCACTCCACTGTAGCCTTAATTTTGAAGGATCCATTGCAACTCCCTCCGTACAGACAGTATGTCCAAGGTATTCAACTGCAGTCTTTCCTAACCTAAACTTCTACTTTTTAACAAATAGAGAATGCTCCTATAAGAGGGTGAGAGCAATATGAGGATGTTGGAAAATGATCTTCGAAAGAAGGCCTGGATGTGAGAATGTCATCAAAGAAAATTAAGATGAACTTGCAACGATATGGCTGGAAAACATGATTCATAGACTTTGAAACATGGAAGGAACATTCATCAAACCAATAGGCACAACTAGGAACTCGTAGTGAACTTCATGCGTACAAGAGGCAGTCTTCAGGATATCTTCTTCATGAACTTGAAGCTGATGGTAGCTTGAGTGTAGGTCATCTACCACTGGATTGGGTATTCGTCCGTGGATGATGATGCAATTTAATGCTTGATAATCCATGCACATTCACTAATCTTTCTTGCGAACTAGTGGCACAAAGGGAAGAATATGGACTAACATTAGGGTGAATAATTCCTGTGCAGAGCATCTGATAAACTATCTTCTTGATCTCATTCTTTTTGGATGGAAGGATAGCAAAAGGTCATACATTGGTAGCACTGCCGAGCAGCCAAGGGATCTGACGGTCATGAGAATGCTTAGGAAGTAGTCCTTTAGGTCAGAGAACTCAGAGGTAGTTCTAACTCCTCAGATTTAACATTAGTGGTTGCTGGCTCCTCTGACTTTCTCAATAGCATAAGGTACACTTGATGTTCCTTATTAAGTATTACCCCATATAGTGATTGCTGATTGTAGTCATGCTATCGCTTTTCTTGTCTTTAATGCTAAATGTTAGTGGTTGCAAGCTCCTCTGACTTTCTCAATAGCATAAGGTACATTGATGTTCCTTATTAAGTATTTCCCATATGGTGATTGCTGATTGGAGTAATGCTACACTTTTCTTGTCTTCAATGGTAATGTGCTTTCTGTCCACCATGAAGTGCACAATAAGTTGACAGAAATTCTGAGTGATATCTCCAAGTGCGCATAGCCATTGTGCCTCTAAACCTAGTTCACATCCATCCAAAGGCAATAAAAAGAAATAGGTGCTGAGCTTGTAAACTGCATGGAAACTTTGACATCAGAGCAGCATCTTCCAAAGATGGTTAATGATCTTCCATCTGGAACTTTGACTTGAAAACATGAGGCTTGCTCCACTAGACACTTGAGCTGTTTATTCATACTTGAATCTAGAAAGTTGTTAGTGCTTCCCGAATCTATCAAGACTGTCTTAAGTTGATGCTTGATATATCCCTTCACCAGCTTTGTTTGTACCCAAAGTACGAACAGAAGTAGCCATAGAATCAGTATTGTCCTCATCATCACCTTTTGAATCAACACCATCATCACTTGATTCCTCGCTTTGGTCATTGATCTCTTTATGGTCCTTGATGCGGTCCATCATACAAAGAAGTTTTTGCTTGCATTTGTGTCCATGCTACCACTTCTCACTACAATACCGGCATTCGCTGTTTGGCATGCATTCCATGATCTGTTGTGCCATTTTCCAGGCAGATGTGCTGAGTGAAGTGATCCTGCTAGGGTCTTCACAAGTTGTCTTAAACGGCCGGTTGCTCAAAATTTTGTTACAGCTCTGATTTTATGTTGTGGCTCCAATTTTCATAACATTAAGCTTATCTTCTTGCTTGCATACATAGGAGAAGACCACCTTTGTAGTATGAAGTTTGTTCATCTTAACTTCATGAAGACAATGTTGTCAAAAAGTAAAAAGTGCCCTCAAAGGCGATAGACCACCCATATCACCTGACGTGCTAGGCTGCCAAAAGGGTGCTTGCCTGAACAAAGCAAGGTGCTAATTGATAACAAATTTAGTAAATATATTAACAACAAAGCCATTGATATCTAAGATCAACACAAATATCATAGACTTACTAATTTATTGCATAATTATTGGAACCAAAATCCCTATTCTCCCAGGCAAGTCGAAGTAGCATATGTTCATGTTGTAGATGTTGGAAATCATGTATTCTTTTGTTTTCAATTGCAAAATTGTGACTGTTTCATTTTCTCTTGAGTGAAATTTGTAATCACATGGCTTTTAGTAGGATTTTTATAAGTAATAAATGAAGTGGAGCTCACTTATATAACAAAGGCAAGACTGTAAAGATCTGTTTTTGGTCTGGAGTGCAAAATAGATGAAAACATAGCATGGCCAATTTCTTTCATACACTGTCTTGGTGTCTCTAACACATAGGATTGCATCATAGGCATCTCTGAGAATGAGGGACCCTCATTAGTCTGTGGTTCATTTAGACATAAATTTGTTCTCAGTTTGGCACTATGGATTCTAATGCTAATAGTAAGAATAAAAAAGAAATAGGATGAGAATGAAAGCGAGGAATTGGAATTGATTTTCCATTGTTTGGGCACAAAACAGAAGAATATGGAAAAGGAATAATAATTTAATTTTAATATTTAATTTAGCTACTTCTATATTGGAATGTAATCAATTTTTTATTAATTTTCTAAATGTATCATTGGTGAAGGAGTGGAATAAAATCTTACAATAGTGACCCTTACAATCATTTTAGGGGCCTTCTATATCTATATGACAAATTTCTAACGAACAATCAATATAATGGTTATTATTTTATGTTTTCATAAATAATGCTTTTTAAGTATTTTTATTTTTAGTTTCTTTTTCCATATATATATATTTTTAAATATATTTTTTCCTATTTTATCCTTGGGTTTTTCTTTGATTATTATGACATAATTTTATTGGGTTATGATAATGATTGCCCATGTGGTGGTTGGTTTATCCACCCTACACATGGGAGCTCACCTCCTAACCTCACCACAAAAATCTCCACTCTCTCTCTCTCTCTCTCTCTCTCTCTCTCTCTCTCTAGATGGGCTCACTCACAACCTAGAAATCTCACCTTGCAGCACTCCCCTTACCCTCATGCCCTACCTCACCTTATATCTATTTAAAATTATCATTCAGTGAGAATGCCTATGTTTCTTATTGAAATCTTCAGGTTTCTTTCAATATCTGATTAAAAAATGAAGAAAAAAGATGTCTGTAGTTATATATAGAAAAAGATGTCAATGATTATATAGAAAATTATCTAAAAGAAATCAATAATTGCTTTAGTACCTAAACATCAAGCATCAGATTTTAATCCAAACATTACATCAAGTCTCTGAAAATATTTTTCTCCATGCTTTATATGTTACTATGGTAAAAAACACCATTGTGTCAGGTCCACAAATATTACTTGATGACCCTTGCTATAGAAAGAGAGGTTGCTTTTGGGAGGATGTATAGGGAGTGCACAAATGGGTTTGTATGGTGTGTGTTAAAGGAAGAGAGAGAGAGAGAGAGATTTGGGGCCACATTTGGGAAAGGTAACTGGTGTGGGTTCCAATGCTCCTTTTTGTTCTACTTAGATAGAGCAATTGAACTCTTGAAATAATAGAAAAGAGGGCCACCGATGTGTAGACACCTCAATGAACTCATGATTTTAGTGGAATTTGAGTTGAATTTAGATTAACAAAAATCTTTTGGGTACATCTTGTGTTAGGCTCCACGTGAATTTACCTGCCCAATCTACTCATTAGATAGGGTTGGGTTGAGGTTTTATAAATTTAAGTTGGGCTCAAAAATCCCAACTGGACCTCAAGTAGGGTTGAGTTTGATTGACATTCAAATTGACTTGATGACTTACCCAATCCAATCTGTTATATAAATAAATAAATAGTTCATAAAATGTTTCATATAGTTTACTTACATGCTTATATAATATATTTTTTTTATCTTGTTAAATTATGTATAAATGTACCATTGAAATTTTATGAATGATTGAAGCCTCAATTCATCAAATACTAAACCAACCAAGATGACTAAAAACCTTTGCCTACTTTAGAATTCTTATTCATCATGATTTAATTCAATTAACATGGCACAACCCTGCTCAAATCAACCAACTCATCTTATTTGGTTAACATGACCAACCCAAAAGGGTTGGCTTAGATAAATTTCAATTCAAGACTAGTTTGGTTGGGTTAGTTTAGGGTTGAGAGATTAGAGGTTGGGTTGGGTTAGCGATTGCTCTCAACCTAATCCAATTTTGCCCAAGTTTCAGCTACATAGGCAATGGATAAAATGATGACCCCATGGGCAATAATTATCATAAGCCAATATTATACTTTTTGTACTCTATATTTTTATGTTAATACTTTTATTTATTTGTATTTAATATTTATTTATATTTGATATATTAAATTTATTATTTGAATTTTATTTATTTATTTTTATACTTTTTATTGCTATATGTATTTCATATTTGCAATTCTTGATTAACAGATTTTCATTTTTATAGTTTTGGTATTTTATTGAAGTATGCTATTTCTTTTTTTTTTTTACATTTTTAACTTGATTTTTTATTTTAATTTATCATTTTCATTGAACTTTTAATTTTATCTGATATATTTTTATAATATTTTTAATGGTTTATATATGTATTTTTATTTTTATTTTCTTGAACATACATTGCACAATGCTCATTTGCTATTGCTAGTATAAATTATGGTAAACCTTGAGTAACCATTGATATAATATTGCAATACATGCTGCTTCATGCTGTGATTAGATAAATGTAATAATTTTTTATCTAAATATTATTTAAGTTATTTATTTTTGTTCCATAATCATTGTTAATCAACTCATATCAAATATATTGTTTGCTGCTGTTTTATATCATAAATATTGCTAATTAGTTCATTACCAGAGTATCATTTATTCCTACTCTCATGAAAATGACCAGTACTCCCATTTAAGAGTAGAACACCATTCATTGAATGAAGGAATGGTGATTCCAAAGGAAATTGAGTTCATTGTTTATTGCCATACCAAACAAACAGTGGAATAGGTTAAGAGTTGGAAGATTCCCACCCCATTCCAACCCTCATTCCAGTGAACGAAGCTTAGTGTGTGCTCTGTGGATCTTACGACTAATGCAGAGGATTTAAGTTGTGATTTAATTCATATTATAGATGTTTGCCTTGGGTAATATACTCTTACTCTTCTAATGTTGTATAACTAGAAGCTTATGAGACTCTTTTATGAGATCTTTTATTGAGAAAGTGATGGGGTTGAATGTCACCATATGACATTTTGTATTCGGTTTGAGAGGCTCAACTTTCTCCTGAATAATAGAAATTCTCTCTTTTCTCTCCCCCTAGGCATATGCGTGATGCCAAACAATGTAAACCACTAGTGTGTTTCTTGTTGTTGTTTGCAACTTGTTCTTTTAGTGTAAAGGGAAACCCAAAATTTCTGCTGCAGGTTGCACCTGTAAAGCTTATAGAAATCAATTAAAACAACATTTGATTCCTTTCTTGTATATTGGATCTTAGATGGTTAGGTGAATCCTTTGGTAAAGAAAAGAAAGTAAGTGTTAAAAAAAAAATCTTCTATGCCATTTGGCAAGTTAACAAGCCTTTGTTTTTTCTTTTTCTCTTTTGATATTGCAAGTAAAATAAGAATGATATAATTATAACATTTCGTAAAATTCCTATAGGTGAAGAATTTTTGCAAGTCCTCATTACTTACCAATTTATAGGATGAAAAATCTTAGAGCATCTTGACCCTCCATCTTATTACAACCTCTTCACGTATCCACCACAATTATTGTCTTTGATGAATTCATCATGCCGTGGTGACCTTCTCAACATCTTGGCTGCTCCAGATGCATCCCTTTTCACTACCAAGCAGATTGCCCAGCCACACCACCACCACCACACCCCTCCTCAGAAAAAAAAAGGAGAAAAGAAAAGAAAAGAGAAAAGAAGTTCCTTTATTCTTATACTAGTACTGCACCTTCTCTTTCATATTCAATTCAATTATATCCACTACAGATTCTTTTTTGTACTGTTATCTGTCCTGTTCAATATGATGCCCATCTACTTTTAATCTCTTTTGAAAACTTTTGTACTCTTATATCTCCATTTAACATTTAGAAATATTATTAGAGTTTATATACAATTTAGCAGACCTGAAGGAAATTCAGTTGTCATAGATTGACCTTTAAATTGATATTAAGAAAATGCTCGAGACTATATTAATTAAATAAACTTCCAATGTCTCGTCAACCCTGTATAAGCTGGAATCTTTATGACAAGTCTTGGCTTCCAATTGCTATGTAATGATATAATATAAGAAAAAGGTAACTTAGAGTGGCAAGTTAACCTTTGGGAAAAGGTCTTTAACCTTGAATTTGTCATTTAGCAGTTTTCTTCAGTTCTCGTTCTCTTTATCCATTTAGTGTTAGTTTCTTTTTTTAACCTATTGTCTCATCTGTAGTCCTTGATTTGAACAAGTTACACTTAATTTCCTTTAAGGATTTATGCATGCATTCCATGCGTTAAGGGAGCTGTTTTGAGTTTTGAATTGTTCATGAACTGTTTTTCATGACAAAAGAAAAATGATTTCTGCTTGCTGAATGTTCAGGATGGAGTCAGTTTTCCGGATGCTGTTGCATGAACAGAAACTTTTGCAAGGAGACCCTTCAGATACCAAGCTTGTTAGTTCAGTGAGATATCAAGAGAGAGATCTTGTCACTGCTCTTGGGACAACCAGATGGCAGGTAAGTACAATTTGAGCCTCTCTGATATGAACCATCATGCGTTAATTTTGATTACATTGAGTTACTTTGTTTCTTTTTTCCCCATATAATTAGTTGGAGGACTTGAGAGGGCAGTAAATATAGCTGCATTATCTGATCAGTCAAATTCAAGGGAAAATGCAATTTTTAAATTCAGACAATTTATCAGAGCAATAAGGGAACAGATAGTTCAGGTGGAGAGAAGTGTGGAGGACTCATCAGTGGAAGATTGTAGCAGAAATTTTCAATCTATGAATTTAAGTGAACAAGATACAGATGGACTATCATTTTTTCTATCTGGGGGTGATTCCAGAGACCATCATTTGAATTATGACTTTGGAGATAGTATTATGAGAAGGTTTCTTGATTCAACCACAGAAAATGATGAAATAGTTGAGCTGAAAAGTGAAGAAGTTGAACTCTTGCCAATGAATGGTCTGAAATATTCTGATCAGGGTTATGATTCCTCGAAGGATACTATGCTACGAAAAGTTGGATTGAACTATTCCCAAAGAGAAATAGAAACACCAGCTTCCATCCAGGTTCTTTTAATGAAGTAAAGTTCAAGGAGGTAAATGCTACCAATGGGGCATATGATTTGGAATTTGGTGATCCAGGTGCAAAATGTTATCCTCAGAAGAACCGATTAAGAAGATCTTTTTGGAGGTTCCTGAGGAACTTCTGTCATGCAAATAATATTAATGGGAGCTTCACAAAGAGGAGGAAGGATGGAGAGGTTATAGATGACTTGGTAGTGGATGCTGGACGAAGGATGACACCATCCATAGTTAGCATTTCTCCAACTGAACAGGTATCTTTTTTTAATCATGACATTGATGTACACTTATTTAAATAATATGTTAGGGTATGGTATGAAAATGATTAAGCATAAAATGTAGATGCTGAATTGGTGCCATAAATAAACTTTCCCCAGATATGGAATTTCAAATTTGGTTGGATCTTATAAATTGCATTCAGTTAATTATGGTGATCTTTGATATCCAATTTGGATGGTGAGAATGAACTTGCCAGTTTAGCTATGCAATTGGTTGTCTATGGGTATCATTAAAATTTAGGACTGGGCTGCAAAAAATGGATTCTCGCTTGTGATGTTGGTTCTATCACATTGCTAATAGCCAGTAAACTTAGGGCAACTACTTTGATCTGTTACTTATGACCATGTTTAACTGTCATTAATTGGCATGCATGAAGTAGGAAAGTGAGTCCTATTGGGCTGCTTTGGGTGAAGCAGAATGTAACAGGCCTCTATGAATGCCTTCTTCACACTTATCTAAGTCGTGATTATATCCACATAATATTAGGTCAAGATTTGGGCTTCCAATTCATAATTACGCATCCTGGTGGGACAACTATTGTTTTACAATTAGCATCTCCACTGATGCTTGATAGGATGTCTCTTGACCCTATTTTGTTACTAATAGAGAATTTTATTCATTGAAAGGGGCTGTGAACTGAATGACAACAAGATGGCCCTTTCAAAGTTGCTTCTCCCACAACGTGGTCCTTTGCATCTTGGGGTTTCCATGAAAAATACTTTCAGATGCTTTTGGACTTGAATTTAGAAGATCATTTTTTTTTCATCCAAATCATGGTGCACTATGTTCAATTGACGCAAAAACAAAAAAATGAAAAAAAGAAGCATAATGAGACTAATGTCTGAGGATTCCAGATATCAGGGAGCAAAATTATATAAGATCCATGGGCACCTTGGGGAATAAAAGAAGGAAGAAAAAAAAGGAAAAGAAATACCAAACAAAAGTGCCGAGTTCTAAAATAGAAATGACAATCAGTTTTAAAGGGGAAACCCCTAGCTTATCAGATGACTTGTATAATGCTTGAAATATTCTTAACATTATTTTATCTGTTTCAGTGCAGATTGTTATTAAACTCTGAAAAAACTTGAGAAAAGCAAAAGCATTACTAAGAAAGTGGCATCTTGTGCCTTTATGTTCTTATATACTAATATTCCCAAATCTATAAGGGCTGCATTATCCTATCTTGTGCCACTATGCTCTTATATAATACCAATATTCCCAAATCTATAAGAGCTGCATTATCCTATTCCTTTAAAAAAAAAAAAAAAAATATTTTTGTGCACTGACCATTATCTTGGAGTCACAGCAGTTATTCTAGTTTCTTCAGTCAGTGTACCCAAATATGAAACTTCCTGTGATAATAACACATCACTTGAGAGGAGAACTTCTACGGAAGTTTGTTTTTAATTCCCTGCAGATTTATCTCGTTATCCTTGGAGTTTGTGAGCTCTTGAATCTGATAATGAGATTAATGTTGAGAAATTGCTTGTTTTTTCTTGTGTTCCTTAATTGGTTGAACTGGATTATGTTGTTACAAATCTTATTCCTGAATCTGTTTTGGGAAGCTGCATCCGCTTAAAATTCCTGTTTTTCTTATTTTTGCAGGACAGGTACCTTTGTGTAGGCTGGATTCCCAGTTGTAGAATCTGTAGGGGATCAAAAGTCAAAGACCTAATACGTTCTCTGCATTTCTATAGCTGGCTAGAGACTATTCGAAATAGATTTCAAAGATCTCATTCTGTCATCCTTCACAACGGATTTCGAATACACATAACACTAGCAATACTGATCATGCTGGCTGTTCTTGGTGAGTGCACTGCTTGAGATTTTTCTTGCAAGTTGCAAGTCATCTCTTATTTTCCCCTATCAGATCTTATATTGAGGTCACATGGTCTAACATAGCTGATGTTATCTTGTTTATTCAAGGCAATGAAATATGGGTGGATGGATTAAATTTTTTATCTTATGTGGGAACACTTGTCAAAAGCCTTGCAAAAGAATTGTTCAATACAAATGAAGCATATGCATTCTAAACTATTTATTGGTCTTCTTTTCATAATATTTTATATTTTTTTCTAAATATTATATTAAATGGTTTCTTCTTTAGATTATTTAACAAAATACCTTCCTTTGATCGATGCCTCACACATTGGTATAGCAAGCTACCATAAGTAGATTTCATGCTGAAAAGGAGACAAGTAGATAGTTGCCTCACTTGCGCTCTCAAAACTCCATTTTGATAGATAGAGGTATAGAAATAGATTAGAGAGAGATCTCTCCAATTTACTACTCTCGAATGCATCTAAGTTGGGAAGAAGAGCCTTAAAGTATGAGCAAGCCATCACCATTTCACGCAATGAAGTGTGTCAAAGGATATAAAAGAACAAATGCAATATGGATAATTCTAGAGAGAGGATTGAGTTGTTTTTCTTTATCTATTTGTTAGGAGAGACTGGGTATCAATTGAGTCTAGTGTGTTTAAAATTTTAACAATAAACAATATCTCTCTAGTCTTTGTATCTTAATTGGACAAAATGGTGAAGAAGCTTTAAGCACCATTACTAACCAACTAATTAGAAAAGATAATGTAGTTTTTTCTCAGATGTGCTAAAACTTTGCCCTTCCCTCTCCCCCCATTCTTTTATTTCCAAATTTGGCTTTCCCTCTTCTTTTTCCCTCAATATGGGTCCTTGTGTTCAAAAATAGGCAAAACCTCATGATCCAACATGGATACTTTTATGCTTATAGAGGAACTCTTTGACAGATACAATTTTCTTTCCATAGGAAGTAATGCCCAAAGTAATCAAATGATCATGATGCGGGTGATCATGTGCAAGGAAAGCATGACTAGAGCCAAGTGATGGCCTAACACCTAGAAGTGAGGCAAAGTAGAGGTCACTAAAAGCAGCTAGAAGTGAAACAAAGTGGAGGTCACTAAAAGAAAGAGCAATTGGTAGGGAGGGTTGGGTTGATATTAAGAAGGGGCCAAATGCTAGGCTAGTGGTCTTGGGAATCAAGAGGGGGGGAACAAATGATAAGAAAAAAAGCAAGATAGCAATTGTCGGAGTGAATGGGGGAAGGATAGAAGGTAGGAGGATGGTAGGATGGTATCCATTGGAAGGAATATGAGAAGAGCAATGGCTGGGAGGTAGGCTGAAATTAAGAGGAGGCAAGTTGTAGCATGGAGGAGGGCAGTCTAGAAACTATATTACCTAGACACCTGTGTCCAACTCCAAGAATTCATTTTGGATAGATACCAAAATCAAATATACGTTAGAAACTTAGTACTTTGTCACTTCATTGTTAGAGAGTTAAACTCTTCCATCAATGATTTTGGCCCTCCATTTTAATATTTGAAGTGAGCGTTTGTTCTTTCTAAAGATTAGTCAAGGACAAAGGTATTGAAATAATTTTGTAAAATATTATTTTTCTTATATATTTAAATTAATTAAAAAATTTGGGTGAAGACCTTAACGATCAATGTATTCTTAATATCATCTTTTTGATGTCATAAATAAATATTAGGATAAACATATGTAATTTAGTTCAATTTAAACTTTATCCTGTCCCTTCATATCCTCTCTTCCTAAGCCAGACACTTGGATATGCATGCAATTCTGATTCCCATGTGTATATCTATGCACAATTGCCTGGTTGTTGGAATTATGAGGGGGGGCATGAATTACAAAGAGGGCAGATCAATGGTGCTTGAAGTCATGTTGAACTTAAGCAAATGCATGGGGGAGGACAGGATAGTGTTCCAAGTGGCATAAATCTGGACCTATAAGGGCTTAGGGATTGATGCTTGAGATTTAGGGATAATTAATGCTAATAGTAAAAGGGTTATCTATATAGTTTCAAATACCGACGGGACAACTCATGGGATGCTAAGATGGGTTATTGTCCGAAGTATTAGGATGCTACTGTCCTACCATCGTCCTAGCATCCCAATTGGCATGTCTTGGGGCGGTGGTCTGTATTGTTTTATAAAATCAGGATGAGCCCGTCCCTGAGGATAGCGTGGAATAGCAGCACATCCTATTTTATGAAAAGATAAGGACGTCCCATCTCATATGATTTAAAATCAATTATATAATGTCACAAGGGAAGGCATGTAGTGTTTGTGACTTCATGGGGCCATTGAAGAAAATATGATGATGGCTACTTTCTTACTTTGGAAGGCCAATGAGGGGAAAACTTTAGGAAGGTCAATTGTTAAATTATTTGATGGAGCTATGTAATTCAATGTTTAGAGATACTATTTTTTGGCTCAATGTGAAACTTTAGGAAGGTCTAATTTGTTAAATTATTTGATGGAGCTATGTAATTCAATGTTTAGAGATACTATTTTTTGTTTGTGAAGGACATATATCTATAAGGAAAAAATCTTCAATTTTCAAGATGCAATAAGAGCATATTTTAGGTCCTATTTGCCATCAGTTCACTTTTTGGTTTTTCTGTTTATTAAAACTAAAATATGAAAATAGAGACCAAAACCTTGTCTAGTAACTGATACCATTTTCTACTTTTAAAATCTCATCTGGCTTTTGAAAAAGTGAAAGCTACTAAAGATGGCTTTCCCTTTTTTTGAAAAGAGAAACATGTTTTGTTTATCCTTACTATTAATATAACTACCACACCAATGCCAGCATCCCCATTATTGCTATCACCGCCACCACCACAATTATTGCCATCACGAATGCCACCACTACTATAAAGTTTGCTATTATCGCTATTTCCACTTCCACCACTACCATCGCAATTGTTGCCAACACCATGCTGTTATTAGTGTCACCACCACCATCATCCTTATCATCAAAGCTTTAAATCTTGTAGAATAAGAGTATCCCATTCTTCATAAAATAAGATGCCTTGCTATTTTTCTTCATTGTAACAATCATCTGTTGACCTTCGTATCGTCCTCTCCCTCGATAGGACCACCTCGGTTGGGATGATACAAGGTATAAAAGTAAATTTTATTTGAATTTTATGCCTTCTTAATGGTGACTTATTTTTAAATGATGTGAGGTTTGGATTTCTAGTGGACACAAGTACCCATTGTTAATTACTCCCATCTTAGAGACTGGAAAACTTTCAATTAAGAGATCAGCCTTTTTAGTGTAAATGCATCTAGAAAATTTTTATTATTATTTATATTGTTTTGTGTTCTAAAGTCTAAAATGACATGGTTATTCTTTTATGATTTAAGCTTAATGTCACATATGATTTAAGCTTAATCTTATATGGGTATTGTCCATATTGCCCCATTTTAACAACACCTTTAGAAGAGCAAGGCTCAATTTTTAATGTTGTAGGGCTTTAGAATTTTAATGAAGCAAGGCTTCGATATTTAGTAGAGTTGGACTCTAAGTTGGAGCAAGGCTCCAATATTTAATGGAACAAGGCTCCAATATTTAATAAAGCTATGAGCAGGCCTCCAATCTTTAATGGAGCATAACTCTAGTTTTTGATTGAGTAGAGCTTCAAGATTCTTGATAGAATAAGGATCTATAATTTTAATAGAACTGGACTCTAAGTCTTTAATGGAGCAAGACTCCGATTTTTGGAGCAGGACTCCATGATTTTGATGGAGTAAGGCTAACATATATTTCCTTGCATAAGGCGCCACTGAAACATCAACTATTAGAAAAATACCAAATGAAATTTATCTGTGGATTCTCCTTACGTGACACTTAGTTTCTATGGCTTCTTAATGCTGTAATAAATTGTGGCCCAAGCATCAAGAAGACCCTAGGTTGGCATACATTGGTAAGTCAGAGATATGTTAGGCACTTTAGCTACTTCTCAAAATATTTGACTTTGGATTTTGAATGTTTTGCTGAGTTGGGCTTGTGGAGCACTTGCGGCTTTTCTCAAGATTTGGAAGCTCACCTTTTTTTTTTTGGTAAAGGCGGGTGATCACACCAGTCTGGGCGAGTCAACCCAGATTGATCAGAAAATAGAATTTGCTTAAGTACAATAGAATAGGGATCACCCTGTTTTCAAAATCAAACCCAGATAGATGAGCTACCGAGGCTGCCACCCAATCTGCCGCCGAGTTAGCTTCCTGGTAGACATGTCGAATCCAGTAACTGTGCATATCCCACAGGGTAGACCAGATATTAGTGAGCAGAGGGTTGACAGGAGCCAGATTACAATAATCCCTTTGGAGCCATCGAATGACAGTGAGAGAGTTCTCCTCAATAAAGAGACTCCGAGCATGAAGGATCCTAGCAGCATAGGAAATGCCAGCTCATCCCTTTACTAGCATGCACCTTTCAATATAAAAATATTCAAAATCAAGAAGGGCATTATTAACTAATCAATCAGTCTTAGGTTACCACTCAACAGTAAAGAACCTCTTTGCCAACTTTTACACAAAAGATGAAAACTCGACATTTTTTTTAATTATAAATTTTACAGCATCTCTGATTTAATGCAAATGTAATTCAAGTAATATTATTTTGTTGTGCCTTAGTATCTTTTTTCAGTCTCTTGCTGGAACAAACACTTGTTTATTTGTCTAACTCTGACTCTTCTGTTTGTATCTGTGCATCATTGATAATGGTACAAGGCCAAGATTGTGGCATGAGTTTCCTGTCTATCCCTGATATGTGTTAATACAAGGTGTTCTGACATATATCCTATAACTACTTTAAACTGTTTCAATATCCATTTAAGGCTTCTGGTTCCCAGGTTTTTTGGTGCTTTTATTGTTTTTTATGAGAAAATTCTTGAGTAATCTTGTGTTATAGATGTATTTGGTTCGTCTGTTTTGCATTTAAAAAATGCTCTTCATGGAATTGATATATCTTAATAAATAAGAACAGGGCTAGAAAATTAACCAAACCTATTTTTTCTTCACTATTTTTTGAGTAACATCTAGTATCAAATGAGGCACACTATCTTTACATGCTTTAGTTGATAACTTGATATGGTTCATGAACCAACAACTTGCTGCATCAATTTATATTTCATAAAGTACTAGAAAATAACAATTCCTTGCTAATTTTCTTGGAAGACCCTTCCTGCTTAGTGGTTTATCTATAATTTATAATTTCTTCTCTGAAATGATATTCATCACTTGGTGATTTGGGTTATGCTCAATTGCATCATAGATTATTCTTGCAAACTTCTGTTATTGTTCCATATGATTTAAATTTCTTGCTTATATGTTTTATGATTGCTATTCTTTAGAATTTCTTCTTGCCCTTTAAACCGTATCTTCCTTCTTTTCAGGTTTCTTGGTATTCCATGTTGCCTGAAGTGTACGTATTTTTTGCTGTTTTCCCCCTTTTCCATGGTTATTGAAAATGTGATCATGTTGCATCCTGATCTCTGGTGGCCCCCTAATTGGGAGCAGACATCTCTCATGCTTTGCAAGAAGAGCAGCCAGTTATTCTTGGATGCTTGATCATGACGAAGCAGAACAGCAGCCTCAGACCAATCAACATAAATGCTTCCTGGCGGATGCTGCCAGCCATCAACTTACTATCTATGAGTCATGCTAATTGGTGGCTTTGTGTATTTGTGGTCTGGCCTTCTAATGGTTTATATGTGATTGCTCTTTGAGACGGTCATGATGTTGGTCTCCATTTAGATTTGGTCCATTTCTTTTGTTTGATAAAATGAAAGGGGATTCATAGTCCACATAGACAGTTGGGCTTTTGGAACTATTGATCAGATAGACAAACAAAACATTTGGCAATAACTATGTTTTGCCAATTTTCAAGATCACGTGTACTCGATGTCTGAATGTCCACCAGTCATGCTGTTTTGTTCCAAGTGCTTTTATTTGAATGCTTCTTTGGAGTATGTTATCGGCAGTGGTTATTGACACAGTTAATTACTGGAACAGGCTTGTGTTCTCTTTGTTTAATACAGGTTTCTTTGTTTTGAAGATGTCTACTTGTATCATTATATCAGGCACTCACCAATACAATATATGACGGCCAATATATCCTAAGGTGTTAGTAGTTGATCTGAAATATATTTAAATCATGCCAATCCAAGGAGCACCCAATCAAGGATCGGAAGAAGGTAAGCAAGGAGAAATTCAAGCTAAGAGATCCTCAAGGTATTTCCTCCTTGAGGATCTTCTCTTAGGAGGAGATTGGTGGATCTGAGTTGATCGTTCTTGGAGAAGACTCTCTCTCTCTCTCTCTCTCTCTGATGGTCATTAAATTGCTGTGGTATAGATAGAAAAGTTAATTGGACTCAGCCAGGTAAACAAGATTCTGGTCAGATTTTGCATAGATCTAGCTATGCCTACACAAGTTCTCTTTAGCTATGCATTCATTCTACAAGTGATTAAGCCCCACAACAGAGAAAGAGATCTAACTAATGGAAAAGGCTCCTTATGCTTTGGATGTAGGAAATCTAATGTATATCATATTCCATGCATGATCGGATATTTGATATGCTGTTGGACTAGTATTTAAAATTTAGAGCAATCCAGGGAAGAAATGTTGGGAAGTAGACCAGCATATTTAGAAATATCTTAAAAATACTAAGAATCCAACTTTATAACAAACTTAGATAATCATGCTCCACTTCAAAGCACATATTCACCATCAATGATGGAATGACACGATCAAGAGTCTGCATAACCGTATAAGATCTACAGAACTAAATCTAAAAATAGGTTAAGCAGTAGTCTCATGCTGACTTCTTGAAAGTTTTCAGCCTTGCACCTGTCTCATGCTAACCTTTTGAAAGTTTTCAACCTTGCACCTCCAACGTCTCTAAAAAATGCTTGAGTTCTCACCTAAATCACTCTAGTCAATTCTTATGGTATCACAGTCTTTAACAAGACATAAGAAATCACTCAAGTAATTAATGAAGAAATTTTAAAAATATATATATTGATAGTTCATTGATATCAAAAGAATACAAGTAGAATCCTATAAGGTAATAGGTTTTTCCTTATTTCCATAGGATACAAGCTTCCTTAAGAAAATAAAAAGATATATGTTCAATAAATAATAAAAAAATAAATTTCTAGTCCCTATTAGACTTCTATTCTTACTTTCTAAAAGAATAAATATAGAAATTTTGGGGAGAAAAAAAGTAAATTCAACTTTTAAATTATGATCTATGGAATGGTATTTTTTAAATGTTTAAAGTTCATTACCACAGACATCCCAATGAATCATAAGTGACATTCTTATTTGACCTTTGGTTTTAGTGATTTCAAATGCATTGAAAAAATACTTTATTAAAAATGATAGGAAATAGTTTCACTTAAAAATATTGAGCATGTTGACATTGGCATAACTTTGTTTTAATATGAGCTATATTGCTTTCTCCCATAGTAATACCATACCACTAGTAAATTATAGCATGAATATTAAAGAATTAGCCTTCCATCTTGTTTAAATATAGCTTTCAGCAAACCATATGATCCTTTGAAGATTGGGTGATCTTTTATCACATGAGATCCTTATGAGGTGTCATTTTGGATATATAAACTCTTATATAAGGAATGTAGTAGATATGGGCCCCTTCAACTACATCATGCTATGTTGGTGCATATGAAATACTGTATAATAACTTATGATTGAGGTAGAATATATTATTGTTTCTTATGTAGTAAAGGAAGTTGTATAGCTCAATGCAAAGCTAGGGTCTCTTCATAGGATGAGGCATGTATAAAGCAAGTATCACATAATTAGAGATATCTACAACATGAAAAAGGCGCAGGTCATGAAATTTGTTTCATCTAGAAATATGACGAATCCACTAACTTAACCCCTTATAAGGTTCTCACTATCCATATAAATGGTATAGGCCTAAGAGAGATTACCACTAAGAGAATTGGATATCTCTAAATATTCAAAATATTATTCATAGCTATGAATGAGGTTGGGCATTGCACTTAGCCATCGAGATATATCGTGACTTTATAAAGTTTTTCTCCACCAAGGTGATAATTTCTTTAGGTATACTATTATAATAAACAATAAATAGTAGCAATTCACTATGGAAATCACTATCAAGGATAGAGGTATGAACCAAGTACATGGCTTACAAGTAGTTCTTTAGTATAAATGATAGGACATGTGTTACATGCTAGAAATTGGTAAATTTGAGGCCAAATCCATGAAGCATCCATATACCTAGACTATATCCTTGATAGGAAACACATTAAATTGTGAAGTGTAGCTATATAGCAATAGAACAATATATAGGATTTCGTCTACACTAGGCAAAGGCATATTTAGATAGAAAAGTCTTAGGACAAAAGCAATTATTTATGTTCTTGTAAAATAATTGTTGTGGTTTACCACAATTATTGTATTTAAAAATTAATTATTTTGTTAAAAGGTTTTGTGCAAATAATTTCATGTAAATGCATCTAATGTGAGATAAAGGTCCTAGTACCTCATAAGACTAAAGATTTCATAGTTCTTATGTTCTCAATTATGATGTGAGAACACTAGAATTATGAGCAACCAAATTGCATGAATAAAACTTACATAGGAATAGAAAGTCTGTGAGTTTCATCTTAGATCACTAAAGATTTGATAACGCAATATGAGAACTGCATCATCACATAGGATAACATTGCTATTATGTGATATAGCAAACTTAAAGGTTATGTTATCATTGTTGTAAAAAATCTAAGTTGACCTACTCCTTTAGTATGTGCAATTTATGTCTACTGATTTGGATTTGGATTAATTATTCTCTAAGTAATTAATTTATAAGATCATATTAAAATTAACCAAGCCCGGATCAATTCTAGAAGAACTTGATTATATTAGATCAAGCTAGAACGAGAAAGACTTAAAATTTGACCAAGTCAAGCCTTGCTACAATAGGAGTTTAATCAAGTCAAACATAAGTTCTAGGATTGGAAAAAAGAGTGGCTACTATGTTGCCCAGATGTAGCAACCCAAGAGGGGATGAATTGGATATTTTAAAAATAATTATGCAGATATGTGCTTATCACTAATCAAAATTTAACTGGCAGCGATGTAGTGATGTAACACAATAATATCATAGAAATTATGCAAGCAATCACAAACACAAGAAGGTTTATAGTGGTTCGGTGCCAAACCCAGCACCTACGTCCACTCCCAAAAATCTTTTGGAATTTTACTCCAATCGTAACAAACATTACAACCCCTAGCCTTTTTTAACTAGTCCTCTTGTTACACGGCACAAGGTAGCCAAACCCCTAGCCTTTCCTGGCTAGTCCTCTTATTTTACGGCACAAGAAGTCAATCCCTAGCCTTCCCTGGCTAGTCCTCTTATTTCATGGCACAAGAAAGCCAACCCCTAGCCTTTTCGGCTAGTCCTCTTGTTTCACGGCACAAGGAAGCCTTACGGCACAAGGAAGCCTTACAATTACCAAGGGTTATACCCAACCCTTTACAAGATTCAAAATTGTTTAGAAAATATTAAGAAAACAAAGCTCCTATAATGAGCATATATTCAGAAATGAATACTTTACAAGAGTGAAGACAACTCCTCAAATGAGTTTCTTTCTTCAAATGATCTTCAACAATAAATGGAGTCTCTTTGGAAATAGCTGAAGCTTTGAATCCTTTTGGAAGCTTTAATGATTCAAAAAAGATGATTAATCAAAGATCTTCAAGAGCACTACGTATTCAAAAAGAGCTTTCTTTCTTTCTCATTGAATAGTCTCAGATGTATGTAATGAATCACTCTACTGTTCACCTCTCTTTCTTCTTCTTCTTCAAAATAGCTATATAAAGTGTTTGATCTGCAAAACAATCCGATAGACTGAAATGGAATAAATGAAAAGTAAAATGGAAAGAAAATATGACCGTTGTAAACATTTCTCTTGAGAATTGAATGCACTGGTATCCAAAATAGAGAGAGAGCTTCATCATTTCTTCCAAGAACCCATTTTTAGATGACTTAAAATAAAATCTAGTCAGTTAGAAAAGAGGGGAGCACGACTGAACCATAAATCTACTCTGTTAGCTAGCTGGTGATGAAAACCAGTTAGCTATTCCTTTAATCCATACGGCTAGAAAAGAATTCAGCTCCATTAGCTAGCTGGTGATGAAATCCAATTAGCTAATTCAAATAATTCCACACGGCTGGAAAAGATCTGCAGCCCCATTAGCTAGCTGGTGATGAAATCCAGTTAGCTAATTCAAGATTCCACTCAGCCAAGAAAATATGCAGGAAAAAATAGCTAGCTGAAAGCCTAAACCAGTTAGCTTACAGGGAAAAACAGCTAGCTGAAAGCTAAACCAGTTAGCTTACAGGGAAAAATAGCTAGCTGAAAATCCCCAGTTAGCTATTTCCAAATAATGTTCGGCCAAGCATTTGTGCAGGAGAAAATAGCTAGCTAAAAGTTGATTCCAGTTAGCTCGTTTTGAGCAATGTTCAACCAGCTAGCTATGAAGGGAAAACTAGCTAACCAAAGCCATGATCTAGTTAGCTTGAAATGAAAATAGTTCGGCCACAAAGAAAAGAGTGAAGCTTTAGTTGACTGAATTTAGAATCCAGTTAACTAAACAACCAACAATAGCTACCTGAAGAAAAAAATAAAGCAATGAAGCTTAGCTAGCTATTACAAAAATTCAGTTAGCTATTTTGAGGTAGAGTTCAGACAGGGAGAAATTAGGCAACCCTTAGTTAGCTGAATATTCCATCCAGTTAGCTAGATAAGGCATCCCAGTTAACTGGTTTTCAGAACCATTTGGCTAGGAGGAATAAATGAGGCACTCCAGTTGACTGGATGAAAATCCAGTTGACTAGATTAAGAAGGCATTCGGCCAAGGCAGTAAGAAGGCAAATCTAGTTGACTGGATGCAAATCCAATTAGCTGAAAATACAATTAAATTAACTGGATGAGACAAGTGCACATTTCATTCCAAGAGGGAAAAGCTATTCCAATTGACTGGGCATCAATTCCAGTCAACTAAATCCAATAAGCTCTCTATCATTCAAGAAAGAAGCCCAAGCTCAATTGATTGGAAGGCACTTTCAGTTGACTAAGGAAGAGAAGATAATTTTCACCAAGGCACCAGACGACTAGGAGTTGATGGAAAAGATCATTCCAATTAACTAAACAAAACCTTCAGTCAACTAGAATCAAAGATTTCTATACCATTTTAAGAGTATTTCAAAGGGAATTTAAATCTTTAGAAAAATGGATGCTTTAGAATAAAACTATGATAAGGGAATTCATCCAAAGAACATTTTATCCATTTGAAAAATGAATGAACATTTGAAATACAAATTCATTGGCTGATTTGAAAATATTTTTCATGCTATAAGAAACAATAAAAGAGTTCATGCAAAGGTAGTTTTAGTCATTTATAAAATAAATATTTTATGATACTTTGAAGCAAAAGTCCATTTGAAAAATTCATTTGCCCTTTTAAAAAAACATTTGGACTTGCAAAAAGTACAACCATATTACCTTCATTTTATCTTTGTAATACTTTTCTTTTGATTTGTAGAGTAATCCAATTCGGAGTAACATCATCTTGATGATTCACATAAAATTTGTTTAACTCAACCACAAGATCATTAGTATCGTACTTAATTATTTTATGATCATCAAAATCAATATGAGGACAACAATCTTTCCCTTTTTGATGATGACAAAACCATTAAGCATACAAAAGAAAATATATAAAATTCTCTACCCCTTTAATGTATATACTTTTTCTTTACAAGCTAATCTCTTCCATGAATGTCCCATGAATATAATGTATGCTAATCTCTCCCATAAATGTAAATGAAATGTATGCTATTCTCTTCCCCTTTTTATTATTAATCAAAAAGAGATGAAAGAATGTGCACAAATAAGCATTTATCAAGGAAAAACATTAATCATTCATAATGCATTAAAAGACATAAGCACATAATACAAACTATTAAGTTCAGGGCTTGATTATACAAAATATAATTTCAACCATACAATAAAGATACACCAAAATTCATCAAGGTTCATAATCTCAAATCATAAAAACAATATATCAAGGTTCAAAATACATCAAGGTCCAAATATATTAAAGTTCACAACAAAGTTTATATTATAAAAATTCTAATCTTCAATAGTAACAAGGAGTAGCATAAATAAGATACAAAAATATTAATCATTTAATAACAATCATTATTCATAACTCAATTGATACCAATTTAAAACTTTGAATGTAGGATCAAAATATCACTTTTTCATATTGGAGCGAGGTAGCAGTTTTATAGTTTGATATCAAAAGAAAATGCATTCAAATCATTGCCACATATAAGAGTTGATACCACTTTCATACATCAAAGCACTTATAATAGTAAGATATTTAATATTCAATACATCATAGTGCTTAATGCATCAAAGTATCCAAATATTCAAGCAAGTTTCTTCTCCCCCTTACTAATTTAAAAACATAATGAGATACAATATTAACAGATACCACATCAAATATTTGAGTACAAATATGCTTACATTCTTCTTCCCCTTAATATTTCAAATTGGTCTATATGCAATAAAAGTTTTATGCAAGAAATGATACCAATGTCATATAATCAGAACATTTTATAAATGTATCGTGCTAATCTTAAAAAAATACATAGATATTCTATAGCAATCACCACATTTCAATTACACATTTTATACGATAACATAAGATTTCTTACATAGTTGATATGCAAACAAGATATTACAATAAAATATGCATCATCTCTATCAAGTTCTTTTCATTTCATGCATAAGCAATTTATTATAAGATATGATCAAGAAATGATACCACTGATAAAGTAGGCATTTAATAATCTAAGTTTTACAATAGAATCATATCAAGCAAGGAGTAAATAGATCAAACTGATACCAATAGTTGCCAATCATGGGCCCGTGACCCATATCACTCGACAAATATACATTTGGATTTCTTCATACCAAACTTCTTCAAAATTTTCTTGATGTACAAGGATTGGCTTATGAAGATCCTCTTCTTTGATTGCTTGAATTGAAGTCTAATAAAATAATTAATTTTACCATTATGCTCATCTCGAACTCCCCCTGCATGACTTAGCAAAGTCTTGGAACAAAAAATTATTAGTAGCACCGAATATAATGTTATCTACATAAATTTGTACTATCAACATATCATCATTCTGTCTTATAATAAATAATATTGCATCAATATTTTTACTAATAAATTTATTGCTAATCAAGAACTTAATAAGCCTATCAAACCATGCCCGGTGTACTTGTCTCAAACCATATAAAGCTTTGTTCAATTGAATACATGGTTTGGAGACACAAAATTTTTGAAATCGGATGGTTGATCAACAAACACTTGTTCAGCAATATATTTATTAAGGAAAGTGCTCTTAACATCCATTCAATACAATTTAACATTCATAAAGCAAACAATTGCAAGAAGTAATCTAATAATCTTTAATCTATTAATCAGGAATATATGTTTCATCAAAATCAATATCTTCCTCTTGATTATATTATATAGCTAACAATCTTGCTTTATTTTTAATGAAATTACCATGCCCATCCAATTAATTTCTAAATACCCATTTAGTTTATCATGCATGTCATTTAGGCTCTATAAAGCTAAATTATTACATGCATCTCTAAACTATGATATACTCCTAATATCATGAGATAGATCACTTAATATTAGCTTTTTAGGGTGATTATGGACATACTTCCATCAGCATTACCTTGGGGTCATCATGTTGAATTTCTTCTTCATGTATCGCTTGTATCGTTGAATGCAAGGTGAGCTTCTTGACTTGACTTTCAATTTCATCTGTGTCATTCAAAACCTTTCTCTTTCTTAATGAAAGATCATTAGACTCATCAAATATAACATGAATCTAAGGTCCTATCCTTTCTTTCTACTATAATCATTACATAAATTTCTTACTATGATCACTTCTAATAGATAAAATAGGAAAACCTTTTTCATTTGAAATTCTTCTAATGAGTTTTTAGAAAGATTAAAAATACTTCATTTTTGCTAACTAAGAATAAAACTTATGTAAATCAAGAAAATTATCAATAATCACGAATCCATATGTGAAAGTTCTAAAAGTCTAGAAGTTGAAATCATATTTTTAGGCTTAAAAAAATTCTAGTTAATTTTTTAAAATTTGCATGTATAACAAATCTTATCTTTTTCAAAATTCAATTTTGACAAACCTTTAACCAAATCATTTTGAATAATTTAGAAAGAAAAGCCACGTTGACATAAGCAAGTATATGATGCCATAACTAGATTTATCAATTTTAGCATTCATGATAACAAGACATTCAATAATCTGGTCATTAACAATATAAACATTACTATGCCTATGACAAATGACTTTCATGCAATTATCAACAGGATCTGTAATTATGCAAAAAGATGATTCAACAAATAATTTTTAAAACCTTTTTCACAAAATTGACTAATGCTTAACCAAGTTATGATTCAATCCATTTAAAAGCAAGATATTATCAACAAAAGTAGAGGGAGTGATATCAATTTTATCAATGCCAATAATGTTACCTTGGTCATTACTTTCAAAGGTAACCACTCCTCCATCAATTGCATTCAAAGTGATGAATTAAGATTCATCATCCATCAAGTGTCTTGAGTACACACTATCCAAGTATCATTTTCTTTTTGCTTCACGGGTTGCAAGACACACCTGCATCCATAATATCAAGTCTTGCTTCTAGGTACCCAAGATTTCTTGGGTCCTTTAGGATTAGCTAAAATGATTTCTTTTGGAACCCATATCCTTCTAACATTGTGTGTGCGACATATATATGCTTTGTGTCTAGATTTACTATTGACCCAATTGAGGATTTTGATGATTAACAAAACTATTTGAGTACAACATTTGAAGTTACTAATGATTTTGATTAAGTTTTTTAGATTATAAGTCGATTTGATAATCAAAATCAAGAGTCAAATCAAGTTCTGGTTCGAATCTAATGTCAAGGTAAGATTGCAGACATTAGAGTCGACACATGGAATCGCAGAGTCGACTCCGAAAAATGGCACAGACTTAGAGTCGACTCCCAGACTGTTAGAGCCGACTCCAACAGAAAAGACAGAACGATGGTTTTTCAGGCCACGACTTAGAGTCGACTCCCAGACTGTTAGAGTCGACTCCAGAAGAATTTTGTGTCGACCCCAGAAAAGTTAGAGACGACTCCAGATCGAGCGGATTAAAGAATTTTGAGTTAGAGCCGACTCCAGAAAAGTTAGAGCCGACTCCAGAATGTCAGACACGGCTCCAGAACTGTCAGAACGACTCTAAACTTTATCTTTATCTTTTTTAATCCCAACGGCTATTGTTATTTATGGATCTAATCCTTCTTACACTTGTTTCTAATGGATAGTTTCAAACTATTTATGGATTAATCGGGATCTATAAGAAGAGGGTTTGCTGCATCCGAATAAGAAGAGACAAGAGAGCAAAAAGAAAAGAATAGAGATAAATCTTTGAGATCCATCAGAAAAGAAAAGAGGGAAATTCGATAGGAAAGATCATACTGATTCCCCAAAAGAAGAGAGAGATTTCAAGCTTTTGCTGTTCTATTTCGAAGAAATCTCAAGAGAAGAAAGAAGCCCTAGTTTTTGATCTTCTGAGTCTCAAGAGCATCTTGAAGGAAGATCCAATCAAAGGAAGAGAAGGAAGAAGCCACCAAGATCTGAATCAGGCTTTGATTCCTATCCTCTTATTATTATTTCATTATTGTATATTTGCTCATTGGAGGAGCTGTTTATCTTGTAAAAATAAATATTGTTTGCTGGGTCAATCTGGTGATTGATTCAGTTGAGGCTGTTAGCCTTGTGCAAGCATTAGCTTGTGGTGATAGGTTTTGTGCTGGTGAGCCTTGAAAACCAGCTGGGTTCGTTGTGCACCCGGGAAAACAACAAGTTCGAGTTGTGAGCTTGCAAAACAACTCTGCTGTAATCAGATTGATTATAGTGTGGACCCAAGAGGTACTTGGGAGTGGACGTAGGTGTAGGTACACCGAACCACTATAAAATCTTCTGTGTTTGCCGTGATTGTCTCTTTATCTTCAACTCTCTATTTGTGCTTGTTCAGTTTTAATTTGTGTGAATCTAAGTTTTTATTTCCGCTGGGGGTTATCTTTCAAAAGAGTTTAAATTTTTGAAAAACCCAATTCACCCCCCCTTGGGTTGCTATCTGGACCAACAATTGGTATCAGAGCTAGTGCTCATTTGATTTGATCTAACGATCAAGAGTCAAAGATCCACATGGCAACTCAAGCTGGTTCATCTTTTTCCGAAGGCCAATCTACTAATAGACCACCCTTATTTAATGGTTCAAACTATGGTTATTGGAAGGCTAGAATGAAAATTTTCATTCAAGCACTGACTATGATCTATGGAGCATTATAGTCAATGGACCACACACACCCACTGCTAGAGTTAATGGCATGGAGATTCCTAAACCGGAAACGGAATGGGATGAACATGATAAAAATTGGCACAACTCAATGCCAAAGCAATGAATGTTTTATACTGCTCATTAGATGCAAATGAATTCAATCGCATATCTATTTGCATTTCTGCTAAGGAAATCTGGGATAGACTTGAGGTTACCCATGAGGGAACAAATCAAGTCAAGGAATCCAAGATTAACATGCTAGTTCATAAGTATGAATTGTTTAAAATGGATGCATGTGAATCTATTGCTGATATGTTTACAAGATTTACTGATATAGTTAATGGTTTAAAAAGTCTTGGTAAATCTTATGATAATTCTGATCTTGTGAGAAAGGTTTTGCGTTCCTTGCCTAGGACTTGGGAAGCTAAAGTGACTGCAATACAAGAGGCAAAGGATCTAAGTACCCTACCCCTAGAAGAATTATTGGGATCCTTGATGACTCATGAGCTTCAAATTAAGCAACATGTTGATGATGATGAGTCAAAGAAGAAGAGGACTATGGCTCTTAAGATTTCTGAATATATGGAAGAGCCTCATGAATCTGAAGATGAAAGTGATGATGAGGACATGGCACTCATCACAAGAAAATTTAAAAGATTCATGAAGAAGAAGAAGTTTGAAAAGAAAAAGCCCTTTGCAAGAAAAGATGAGGACAAGGGCAAAGAAAAGAAGTTATTTGCTTTGAATGTAAAAAGCCGGGTCACTTTAAATCTGAATGCCCTCAACTAAAGAAAGGCACCCGAAGTTCAAAAAGAAGGCAATGATGGCCACATGGAGCGATTCGGAAAGCTCAAGTTCGAAGAAGAAGAAAAGAGTGAAATGGCCAATCTATGCTTCATGGCGGACAATGATGAGGTAAGTCCGAGTTTTCTTGATGACTTCACTTTCGATGAATTGCATAGTGCTTTTTATGAATTAATGGATGATTTTGCAACCTAAGTTCAAAGAACAAAGATTTGAAAACTCAAATGCAAAAACTATCCTTAGAAAATGAAAAGCATGTTGTAGATAAAGAACTTTTGATAAAAGAAAAAGAAAGTTTGAAAAATGAAGTTGATAGACTTAAGCCTATAGTTGATAAATTTACTCTAAGCTCTATCAAACTTAATATGATTTTGGAAATCAAAAGCTGTTTTTGATAAAGCTGGATTAGGATATAATCCACTTAAAAAGCAAAAATCTTTGAAAATATTTTTATACATGCTGAAAAATCATCAAATATTACTTGTTTTAAATGTGGAAACAAAGGACATAAATCATATATGTGTAAATCTCCACATAATAAGAAAAGATGATTTGGGTTCCCAAAGGAACAATATTTAATGCATCTAACCATGAAGGACCCAAGAAGGCTTGGGTACCTAAAATTAAGACATGAATGTTTTGCAGGAGTGTCTTGCAGCCATCAGACTGAAAAGAAAATGGTACCTGGATAGTGGTTGCTCAAGACACATGACGGGTGACAAAGATCAATTCATCACCCTTGAATCAAAAAGAGGTGGAGTAGTTACTTTTGGTGATAATGGTCAAGGCCATATCATGGGTATTGGTAAGATTCAAATTACTCCATCTACTCATATTGATAATGTTTTATATGTTGATGGACTTAAACATAATCTGATAAGTATTAGCCAACTGTGTGACAAAGGTTTCAAGGTTTCCTTTGAAGCTTCTGTTTGCACTGTTACTAATCCCATTGATAACAGCATTATTCTTGTTGGTAAACGTTATGGCAATGTGTACTTAATTGATTTGAGTAATTTATCTCCAAGTAATCATTGCTTAGTTGCTAATAATGCTAAGATGAATGAGATTGGTTGGCTATGGCACCGTAGATTAGGTCATGCAAGCACACACCTAATTTCTAAATTATTGAAAATGGATTTAGTTAAAGGTATTCCTAGCTTAAATTTTGAAAATAATCGAATATGTGATGCATGTCAATTTGGAAAACAAACAAGAACTTCTTTCAAATCTAAGAATGTTGTTTCAACTACTAGGCCACTAGAGCTACTACACATGGACCTTTTTGGACCTACTAGAACCACAAGTCTAGGAGGAAAGAAATATGGTCTAGTGATAGTAGATGATTACTCTAGATTCACTTGGGTAATATTTTTGGCTCACAAAGATGAGACTTTCTCAATATTCATGAAATTTGTTAAGAAAGTCACTAATGAGAAAAACACTACCATAGTGTCTATTAGAAGTGATCATGGAACTGAATTTGAAAATCACTTATTTGAAAAATTCTGTTTTGAAAAAGGCATACATCATAACTTTTCTGCACCTAGAACACCACAACAAAATGGAGTTGTAGAAAGAAAGAATAGGACTTTAGAAGACATGGCCCGTACCATGCTATGTGAAAGCCAACTTCCAAAATATTTTTGGGCGGAAGCTATAAACACAGCATGTTACATCCTAAATAGAGCCCTGATTAGACCTATCCTTAAGAAAACTCCCTATGAACTATGGCATCAATAGGAAACCAAATTTAAGTTATTTTCATGCATTTGGTTGTAAATGTTTTATTCATAACAATGGTAAGGATAATCTTGGGAAGTTTGATGCAAAGTCTGATGAAGGTATCTTCCTAGGATATTCTACATCTAGCAAGGCATATAGAGTATTTAATAAGAAGAAGCTTAGTTGTAGAAGAATCCATTCATATAGTGTTTGATGAGTCTTTAGCATCAAGTTCAGATAAAATTGATGATGAGGAAGATACATCTTTGATTGAAAGAGATATTGAAAAATTAAATGTATCTTCAGATCAAGAACCTGAAGTTAAGGATGATGACTCACCTAAGGATGATGGTATTGATACTTCAAATGATAAAGATCTACCTAGAGATTGGAGATATGCTTATGGTCATCCTAAGGACCTAATCATAGGTGATCCATCTCAAGGTGTAAGGACTAGATCATCAATGAGAGATATCAATAATCATCTTGCATTTGTATCTCATATAGAACCTAAAACTATAGAGGAAGCTGAGAAAGATATAGTTATTGGATGTTAGCAATGCAGGAAGAGTTAAACCAATTCACTAGGAACCAAGTCTGGACCCTAGTAGATAGACCTAAAAATCACCCTATAATAGGATCTAAATGGGTTTTTAGAAATAAATTGGATGAAAATGGCATTGGTAATTAGAAATAAGGCTAGATTAGTTGCAAAATATCAAGAAGAAGGTATAGATTTTGATGAAACTTTTGCACCTGTTGCTAGATTAGAAGCCATTAGGCTACTACTTGCATTTGCATGTCATATGAATTTCAACTTATTTCAAATGGATGTTAAAAGTGCATTTCTAAATGGTTTTATAAATGAGGAAGTTTATGTTGAACAACCTCCTGGTTTTGAAGATCATGAATTTCCAAACCACGTCTTCAAACTACACAAAGCACTTTATGGTTTAAAGCAAGCACCTAGAGCTTGGTATGATAGATTAAGTAAATTTTTAATTGAAAATGACTTTTCTAGAGGAAATGTTGATAAAACCTTGTTTTTAAAAGAAAAGAAAAGGATTTATTAATCGTTCAAATTTATGTTGATGACATTATATTTGGTGCTACTAACAATCTCCTTTGTCAAGAATTTGCTAAGCTAATGCAGGGAGAATTCGAGATGAGCATGATGGGAGAACTAAACTTCTTCCTTGGACTTCAAATCAAACAAGAGAAAGCGGAATTTTCATTAACCAAACAAAGTACACAAAGGAAATACTCAAGAAATTTGGTATGGAATCTGCTAAACCTCTTGGTACGCCAATGAGTCCCTCATGCAAGCTGGACAAGGATGAAGAAGGTAAGAAAGTAGATCAGAAGCATTACAGAGGTATGATTGGATCACTTCTTTACCTAACTGCAAGTAGGCCAGATATCATGTTTTCTGTTTGCTTATGTGCAAGATATCAATCTAATCCTAAGGAATCACATTTATTTGCTGTTAAAAGAATCTTTAGATACTTAAATGGAACTAAAAATGTAGGATTATGGTATTCTAGAGACTCAACCTTAAAATTGATTGCTTATTCTGATTCTGACTATGCTGGTTGTAAATTAGATAGAAAGAGTACAAGTGGGGCATGCCAACTTTTAGGAAGTAACTTAATCTCTTGGTTTAGCAAGAAGCAAAATTCGGTTGCATTATCCACTGCTGAGGCAGAGTATGTTGCAGCTGGAAGTTGCTGTGCTCAAATCCTTTGGATTAAGCGACAACTTGAAGATTATGGTATCACACTTGATAAAATTCCTATTAAATGTGATAATACTAGTGCTATCAATCTAACTAAAAATCCAATTCAACATTCAAGAACTAAACACATTGAAATTAGACATCACTTTATTAGAGAACATGTAACTAACAAAGATGTTTGTCTTGAATATGTTAATACTAATGATCAATTAGCTGATATTTTTACCAAACCTTTGAGTGAGGAAAGATTTTGTTATCTTAGAGGAGAATTAGGAGTTTGTGATCCTTTAGAATGATTTTCTGAAACTCTTAAGGACAACAACTATCTAGACTTCATTAATTTCTTGAAAATCCTCTATGTCCAATAAGGAAATTTATCTAGAAATTTGATTCATTGTTTCCCCAATTGTTAAGGAACACTTATCTAGAGTTTGATGATTAATTTGATTAGTTTCAGATCCTTGAAATTTGAATTTTTCTCTGAAACTATTGTGGAGTCGACACCTTCATTTTTGATGTTCTGTCTGGGCAATTAGAGCCGACTCTGGCTTCTGTAGAGCCGACTCTAATTCGGGCGCTGACAGATTCTCTGGTTCGGAGCCGACACCTCATTTTCGGGAGTCGACTCTAAGTGGAACTAGGTCAAAATAAAAAGGGCGGAGTCGACCCCAAACAAACTATCGTCTCCTAAACCTTTTCCAAACCGTTCCAAACCGATTCCAAACCCTCCAAATCCTCAAATCCTTGATTACTCATTCCAATCGAATCCCATGGCTCCCAAAAGGCGTGCTATCATTGGTGGTTCGACTGTTCCGACGAAGCGCCGTTCAAATCGGAGGCAACCTTCGTCATCTTCTTCATCTGCCACTCAGGATGACTCTCCACCCTCACCATCTTCTCCACGAGTCGACCAATTAGCGGGTAAGGCCATTACTACCGGAAGAAAAGTAGATTTTAACTTTTTTGTTTCGGAGGGCTTTGCTATTGGGCGCTTGTTGAAAGAAATGGGATGGGAGAAGGTCTGTTCTTTGGATATCCCTACTTACCCTGCCCTAGTAGAGAATTTTATAATGATTTATGTAGAGGAGAGGGAGGTTAGTGAGTGTTGTAAGAGGAACAAAGTAATCATCACGCTGAATCCCTTGGAAATCTATTGGAAATGCCTACCATTGGTTTAGTTGAATATCAACATGAAGATAGAGGAGGTGCCCTATCAAGGATGTTAGGGAGAGAAGTTTCTGAGTTTGAGAAATCTTGGCAAATCAACTTAATTTGGAACTCAGATTACTTCACAATATTTGTGGAAGAATTTTATTTCCTAAAATCGGAAGGTTTGAATATGTCTCGGAGCGAGACATCTTATTGATGGACTGCATCTCACTGGTAGACCTGTAATCTTGCTGGATGATGATAGGCTATATGGCGGAGGCAGCAACCAAGAAGAGATCTACATTGCCATATGGTATGATTTTGACATTGGTATTCAGAAGCCAAGGTGTACTTATAATGGATAATGAGCCACTAAGAAAATTAAGGCATACAGATTACTATAGTGTCTCTACAATTCACCGATGGGCTTCAGAAAAGAAATGGAAATTGGATAAAAAGAGGACATGAGGCCAGAGCTGAAGAGGTTAGAGTTGAGGAAGTCAGAGAGAGGACATTCCTGAACCATCTGCTGGACCTTCTTCTGCTGGACCTTCTGCTGGACCATCTGCTGGACCCTCAGAGGCTGGACCTAGCTCTCACCTCCACATCAGTCAGCATTGGCATCTGAAAGATTTTCTGAGGAGCAAATAGGTCAGCTCAGAGCTTTACTGGCTGAGTATGACAGTCAAAGGACAAATGATATGTAAGTTGAGAGAGGAGTTCAATCAGTTAAGGATGAGATCAATTCAAGACTTGACATGATTTCTTTTTCCATTAGCAATTCCGTAGAATCCTTTAGCACTGATCTTCATAAGATTTTTGAAAGGATGGAAGGCATTGCAGACGGTTCTGGAACTTATCTTCATGCTACCAGTCAACTAAAGAAAGATATCGACCTCGCCGTCTCTCAAATTGAAGCTTGTCTTGAAGTTTTAAGAAGACTCAAAAAGATGATATTATGGAAATGATTGGACATTTAAAGAAAATTGTGTATAAGCATATTTGATTTTGATATCCTATCCTAGGTTGTATCTTAGGATTTCTTGCTTTCTTGCTTTAGCATGTATCTAGGATTTACATACTTGAATATGTCATTTTGAAACACATGTAATGAATCTTGCTTTGGAATACAATTACACTTTTATTTTAAATTTGTCTATGATTGATTGATTGAATTTCAATGAATGAGTTCACTATCTTTATGATTAATTGAACCAACAACCCCGCTCTGATAACTTTTTTTTTAACTTCACCTTATTGCTATAACAAAAAAGGGGGAGAGATAATTGTATATGCATAAAGAAAGAGAAAGAAAATGAAGAACAATTTTGAGATGGGGAGAGAAAAATTTTGAGATCAAATTGATTCAATTAATTACATAGGGGAGTTATTCAATGCAGGGGGAGCTTAATAATTTCTCCATATAAAAGTTAAATCATCTTGATTGATGTCATGTATTTTTTGATTCATTTTGAATATTGGCATCAAATTCCTTGTTAGGAAGTTCTAAAGCTTTAACAATGTCTATAATTCTCAATTCAAATGAATTTTTAATGCATATACTCAAAGTTTTTGTCATCATCAAAAAGGGGGAGATTGTTGACCCAATTGAGGATTTTGATGATTAACAAAACTATTTGAGTATAACATTTGAAGTTACTAATGATTTTGATTAAGTTTTTCAGATTATAAGTCGATTTGATAATCAAAATCAAGAGTCAAATCAAGTTCTGGTTCGAATCTAATGTCAAGGTAAGATTGCAGACATTAGAGTCGACACATGGAATCGCAGAGTCGACTCCGGAAAATGGCACAGACTTAGAGTCGACTCCGGACTGTTAGAGCCGACTCCAACAGAAAAGACAGAACGATGGTTTTTCAGGCCACGACTTAGAGTCGACTCCCAGACTGTTAGAGTCGACTCCAGAAGAATTTTGTGTCGACCCCAGAAAAGTCAGAGACGACTCCAGATCGAGCGGATTAAAGAATTTCGAGTTAGAGCCGACTCCAGAATGTCAGACACGGCTCCAGAACTGTCAGAACGACTCTAAACTTTATCTTTATCTTTTTTAATCCCAACGGCTATTGTTATTTATGGATCTAATCCTTCTTACACTTGTTTCTAACGGATAGTTTCAAACTATTTATGGATTAATCGGGATCTATAAGAAGAGGGTTTGCTGCATCCGAAAAGAAGAGACAAGAGAGGCAAAAAGAAAAGAATAGAGACAAATCTTTGAGATCCATCAGAAAAGAAAAGAGGGAAGATTCGATAGGAAAGATCATACTGATTCCCCAAAAGAAGAGAGAGAGATTCCAAGCTTTTGCTGTTCTATTTTGAAGAAATCTCAAGAGAAGAAAGAAGCCCTAGTTTTCTGATCTTCTGAGTCTCAAGAGCATCTTGAAGGAAGATCCATCAAAGAAGAGAAGGAAGAAGCCACCAAGATCTGCGAATCAGGCTTTGATTCCTATCCTCTTATTATTGTTTCATTATTGTATATTTGCTCATTGGAGGAGCTGTTTATCTTGTAAAAACAAATATTGTTTGCTGGGTCAATCTGGTGATTGATTCAGTTGAGGCTGTTAGCCTTGTGCAAGCATTAGCTTGTGGTGATAGGTTTTGTGCTGGTGAGCCTTGAAAACCAGCTGGGTTCGTTGTGCACCCGGAAAACAACAAGTTCGAGTTGTGAGCTTGCAAAACAACTCTGCTGTAATCAGATTGATTATAGTGTGGACCCAAGAGGTACTTGGGAGTGGACGTAGGTGTAGGTACACCGAACCACTATAAAATCTCTATGTTTGCCGTGATTGTCTCTTTATCTTTAACTCTCTATTTGTGCTTGTTCAGTTTTAATTTATGTGAATCTAAGTTTTTATTTCCGCTGGGGGTTATCTTTCAAAAGAGTTTAAATTTTTGAAAAACCCAATTCACCCCCCCTCCCCTCTTGGGTTGCTATCTGGACCAACATTTACCACATTTGAAACATGTAACTTCAATAAAATCATTAGCATGTACATAAATATTTTTCAAAAATTTTTATCTTTTTAAAGGATTGTATCCTAGGCCAGCTTTGTTAAAAATAGCTCTTTGATTTTCAAGTGTCATGTTAAGTTTAATAGAGCTCAAAGTAAACTTATCTACAATAGGTTTCAATCTATCTACTTCATTTTTTAAATTCATGTTTTCTTGTAATAAAACTTCATTTTCTTCTAATAGTTTATCCTTTTCTAAAGTAAGATTTTGAACTTGATTTTTTAAATCTTTATTTTTTGAACTGAGATTTGCAAAATCATCAATTAATTCATAAAATGCACCATGCAATACATTGAATGTAAAATCATCTAAGAAGTTGGGGTTTACCTCTCCATTGTTCGCCATGAGACAAAGATTTTCTTCTTTATTCTTCTCTTCTTCATCGAAGCTTGATGCATCATTATCGCTCCATGTAGCTATTATAGCCTTCTTTTTAAATTTCTTGAGACTTTTCTTTAGATATGAACAATCTGGCTTGTAGTGTTCTGGTTTGTTGCATTCATAATAAATTACTTTATATTCTTTTTCATTGCTTGGCTCTCCTTTTATTAATGCCCTCTTTATTCTTCAAATTTCTTTTTCATAAATTTCTTGAATTTTCTTGTAATAAGAGCTAGATCATTTTTCTCATCACTTTTACTTGAGATGCTCTCATTCTCATCATTTAGCGCTACACTCTTTAGTCCCAACATCCTCTTCTTTTTGGACTATTCTTCATCAATATGTTGTTGCTGCTGAAGCTCATGAGTCATCAATGAATCAACTAATTTTTCAAGAGATAGTGTGTTGAGGTCCTTGGCTTCTTGAATTACAGTAACTTTGGCTTTCCAAGACCTAGACAAGGATCTCAAAACTTTTCTAACAAGATCACCATTAGTATAGGATTTTTCAAGGCTTTTTAGTCCATTAATAATGTTAGTGAATCTTGTAAACATATCAGCAATGCTTTCATATGATTCCATTTTAAACAATTCATATTTATGTACAAGCATATTTATTCTAGATTCTTTACTTGATTAGTACCCTCATGGGTAACTTCAAGTCTATTATAAATTCCCTTAGTAGATATGCATGTGAAATATGATTAAATTCATTGGCATCTAAAGAACAATATAATACATTCATGGCTTTAGCATTCAGTTGAGCCATCTTCTTATCATGCACATCCCATTCCATTTTCGATTTGGGAATATCAATACCATTAGATTTAATAGTGGGTGTGTGAGGTCCATTGACTATGATACTCCATAAATCATAATCAAGTGCTTGAATAAAAATTTTCATACGTGCTTTTCAATAAGTGTAATTTATGCCATCAAATAGAGATGGTCTATTAGTTGACTGTTCCTCAGTTAAAACTGAACCCATTTGGATTGCTAATGATCTTTGGCTCCAAGCTTGTTAAAGTAATAGAAATCAGGAGTACGCTGCTCTGATACCACTTGTTGCTCAGATGTAGCAACCCAAGAGAAGAATGAATTGAGTATTTTAAAAATAATTGCACATATATGTGCTTATCACTAATCAAAATTTAACTGGCAGCGGTATAGTGATGTGAACACAATAATATCATAGAAATTATGCAAACAATCACAAACATAAGAAGGTTTATAGTGGTTTGGTGCCAAACCCAACACCTATATCCACTCTCCAAAATTTTTTTGGGAATTTTACTCTAATCGTAACAAATGATTACAACCCTTATCCTTTCCGGGCTAGTCCTCTTGTTACACGGCACAAGGCAGCCAAACCCCTAGCCTTCCCTGGCTAGTCCTCTTGTTTCACGGCATAAGGAAGCCAACCCCTAGCCTTCCCGACTAGTCCTTTTATTTTACGGCACAAGAAAGCCAACCCCTAACCTTTTCCGGCTAGTCCTCTTGTTTTATGGCACAAGGAAGCCTTACAACAAATTACCAAGGGTTATACCCAACCCTTTATAAGATTTAAAATTGTTCAGAAAATATTAAGAAAACAAAGCTCCTATATGAGCAGATATTCAGAAATGAATACTTTACAAGAGTGAAGACAACTTCTCAAACAAACTTCTTTCTTCAAATGATCTTCAACAATAAATGGAGTCTCCTTTGGAAGTAGCTGAAGCTTTGAATCCTTTTGAAAGCTTTAATGATTCAACAAAGATGATTAATCAAAGATCTTCAAGAGCACTCACGTATTCAAAACAGAGCTTCCTTTCTTTCTCACTGAACAGTCTTGGATGTATGCAATGAATCACTCTGCTATTCACCTCTCTTTCTTTTTCTTCTTCAAAATAGCTATATAAAGTGTTTGATCTGTAAAACTATCTGTTAGATTGAAACATAATAAATGAAAAGTAAAACAAAAAAAATATGACCATTGTAAACATTTCTCTTGAGCATTGAATGCACTGGTATCCAAAATAGAGAGAGAGAGCTTCATCATTTCTTCTAAGAACCCATTTTCAGATGACTGAAAATAAAATCCAGTCAGCTAGAAAAGAGAGGAGCACGACTGAACTATAAATCTGCTTTTGTTAGCTAGCTGGTGTTGAAAACCAGTTAGCTATTCCTTTAATCCATACGGCTAGAAAAGAATTCAGCTCCATTAGCTAGCTGGTGATGAAATCCAATTAGCTAATTCAAATAATTCCATACGGCTGGAAAAGATCTGCAGCCCCATTAGCTAGCTGGTGATGAAATCCAGTTAGCTAATTCAAGATTCCACTCGGCCAAGAAAAGATGCAGAAAAAATAGCTAGCTAAAAGACTAAACCAATTAGCTTACAGGAAAAAACAGCTAGCTGAAAGCCTAAGCCAGTTAGCTTGCAGAAAAAATAGCTAGCTAAAAATAAAGCCCAATTAGCTATTTCCAAATAATGTTTGGCCAAGCATTTGTGCAGGAAAAAATAGCTAGCTAAAAGTTGATTCCGGTTAGCTCGTTTTGAGCAATGTTGGGCCAGCTAGCTGTGAAGGGAAAACTAGCTAACCAAAGCCATGATCCAGTTAGCTTGAAATCAAAACAGTTTGGCCACGGAGAAAAGAGTGAAGCTTTAGTTGACTGAATTTAGAATCCAGTTAGCTAAACAACCAACAATAGCTGCCTGGAGAAAAAAATAAAGCAATGAAGCTTAGCTAGCTAGAACCAACATTTAGTTAGCTATTTTGAGGTAGAGTTCAGCCATGGAGAAATTAGGCAACCCTTAGTTAGCTGAATATTCCATCCAATTAGCTAGATAAGGCAGCCCAGTTAACTTGTTTTCAGAGCCATTTGGCTAGGAGGAATAAATGAGGCACTCTAGTTGACTGGATGAAAATCTAGTTGACTGGATTAAGAAGGCATTCGGCTAAGGCAGCAAGAAGGCAATCTAGTTGACGGGATGTAAATCCAGTTAGCTGAAAACACAATTCAATTAACTGGCTGAGACAAGTGCACGTTTTATTCCAAGAGGGAAAAGCTATTCCAGTTGATTGGACATCAATTCCAGTCAACTAAATCCAATAAGCTCTCTATTATTCAAGAAAGAAGCCCAAGCTCAGTTGATTGGAAGGCACTTCCAGTTGCCTAAGGAAGAGAAGGTAATTTTCACCAAGGCACCAGATGACTGGGAGTGGATGGAAAAGATCATTCCAGTTAACTAAACAAAACCTCCAGTCAACTAGAATCAAAGATTTCTATGCCATTTTAAGAGTATTTCAAAGGAAATTTAAATCTTTAGGAAAATGAATGCTTTAGAATAAAACTATGATAAGAAAATTCATCCAAAGAACATTTTAGTCATTTGAAAAATGAATGAACATTTGAAATACAAATTCATTGGCTCATTTGAAAATATTTTTTATGCTATAAGAAACAATACAAGAGTTCATGCAAAGGTAGTTTTAGTCATTTATAAAACAAATATTTTGTAATACCTTTGAAGCAAAAGTCCATTTGAAAAATTCATTTGCCCTTTTCAAAAATATTTGGACTTGCAAAAAGTGCAACCACATTACCTTCATTTTACCTTTATAATACCTTTCTTTTGATTTGTAGAGTAATCCAATTCGGAGTAACATCATCTTGATGATTCACCTAAAATTTATTTAACTCAACCATAAAATCATTAGTATCATACTTAATTGTTTTGTGATCATCAAAATCAATATGAAGTCAACATACTTGCTATCTTTCCTAGTGTGCCATCCTTCTCTCTCTATGCTAAGATTGGAAAAAAGAGTGGCTACTGACTAAAGGCTTCTTAGTTGGGACATAAATTTTGAGGCTTCTACTATTTATATAAGATCTTAGGGTGAACGAATTAAGCTCCACATTAGGAAATTTAGAAAGAAAATTGAGGACAAAGCATTACATCTTCTATGCACATGTGGAAGAGACCAAAAGAAAGCTAAATCTAAAATAGTAGATTTATTCCTTCAAGCATTACGTCCCTATGCATATGTAGTAAGATTTGGATGCCTAAAAAGCTTTCAAGGATTATATATATAAATTGATGTAGTTGCAAGTTATAAAGTTAAAAGGATCATGTAGCTTCACTATCTCAATAAGCTCAAGGAAAAGCAAAATTCAACTCAAGATTTACCTAATGGCTCAATAATATTTTTTTAATCCGTATAAATAAACTTTTATATGCAAACAAATCATGAAAAAAAATCCTAAAATATTACATCTCCTATGCACATGTAGTGAGAGTTTGGATGCAAAAAAACCTTTCGTGGATCATACATATGGATTGACATAATTGTAAGTTATAATTTTTTGGAGGATTATGTACCTTTATTATCTCAATAACCTCGAGGAAAAGCAAAAATCAACTCAAGATTCACTAATGGCTCAATAAAATTTTTTAATCCATCTCAATAAGCTTTTAGATGAAAATAAATTGTGAATAAAACCCTAAACTTCCAATTTATAAATCTAAAACGCTTTATCATGTCCATCAGATACATAATTTAAAAAGTCCTCCATCTAAAAGACCCCCATAAGACCCTAGATCATTGGAACCCTTATCCTCAATGAGTGGTTCCTCCAGGCTGCAAGTAAATGAATCCACTTCTAATTCCTTTCTCTTCTCAATCATTCACTCCAGTTTAGTTTATGGAGAGTTTTATACATATTCTCAATCATCATTGAGGTTCTGAGTGATTGATAGCTCTTTCAACTTAGTGGCTTTCTTACTCTATGTTATATAACCTGAGATACAATAGTTGTAAGCACTTTGCTTTGCTACCCTTCTTTTAAGGCTAAGGGCCCTTCATTTTTGCTAAAGTGTTGGATCATCAATTGCTTGGCAACTTCTTCTCATGGTCACCACATATGCAACCCTCCTATGCTTTTAGGCATACGTCATGTTGCTACAGAGTACAAGAGCATGATAATGTTTTAGATGCATTAAGATCACCTAATAATTAATAAGGATGATTAATGAGTAGACCATACATAGTGAAGCTTAAATGTTTGATAATTTAAAGACATTCACTAATCCTAGTATTCGTATCTAAGGCTACCAAATCTATTGACAACCCTGCCATTTTCTTGGTTTAAGGAAACATGGGGAACTAACTTTTCTTGCCTCTCCTACTCAAGTCTTACAAGTCTTGTGGGCCTTACAAAGATTGTGCCAAGTAGTTTCAACCAAGCATACTTCTTATCATTACTTAGCTGAATTGATGGTGAAATAATGACTAGGTAAAATGGGAAGCATCCGATTGAGATTGCTGGCCACTTTCTAAGCCATCACTTCCCCTTATTAAAAACTTGAGCAGCCTCTTAATGTTATCCTAGATGACACCATGACACATATCAAATATCTAATCAAATTCCTCTAAGAATAATGCAACTTACAAAACATTTTTCCTTTAATTTTGTTGACCAATGATATCTTGTTATCCATTAGCATTATAATAAAACATCCAAATAACCAGTGACCAAATATTTGATCAACTCTCTTTGTGTCAAATGAATAGACATAGGTAGCTCTATCAATGCTAAACTTCGTTTAATATTGGATCAAGTTCCCTTACTTAGCTAAAGCCTCCCAAATGTAAGGCTTCTAATCATCACTTTACCATATCAATTGCTAAGTTAGGGTCTCAATCATATGTTCCAAACAAGGCATTCTTCTTGGCCTTCTCCTTTAAAAGATCCTGATATTTGGTCTAGTAATTTGCTAGCTCTAAGAGGTCAGCAGACTCAATACCTTCAACCCTTTTCAAAGCTCAATGTTAAGCAAGAGGTGGCAATGCTTGACCTATTTGAATTGAGTCAATCTCTTGTAGGTCAAGTATAGTTACTTGTATAATAAAATGGTTAGATTTATATTTAGATTTTTGGTCCATTTAATAAACAAGTCTAGTTTCGATTGATAGTTTTTGAACTTGCTTGTATTAAACTCAACCCATATCTAGTCTAACCTAACCCAATTGCTACCCTTATGCCAAGCCTATATAAGGCTAGTTGAACAAATTGACCTCTGGAATATGTGAATATGGGAGTTAGCAAGCGCTCACTTGAAGTAGGTGATGAATTGGCGAGCTAATTCTCTAGGCTATTGACACATCTTTAACAGGTTATGAATAACCATTCAGTTTTTATTCTAATATAATTATGCATTAAACTAATCTTTTATTTCTTTCAAAGTAGTAAATGAACAAGATGGTAGATTGGTGTTGTCATGCCCCGAATCGATGCCCAAACCAAGGTTATCATGACATGGCCACAAATCTTTAAGAGTATGTAAGGCATGAAACATATCACATAAAAGTAGCAGTATCTATTTTTTTTATCTCTAATCAAGTGTAGCATTGAGCTCCTATCTGGCGATGACTAAAAGGTGAAGTAATAAAGATCTTTTGCCATGGCATATTCCTAGGATTTTGTTTTAAGGGTATGCAACTGTGTCACATTCACTTAGATTGGATATCAGTTTGGCAACATGAGAAGAGCATTACCAAAATACAGTTTTAGTCAACAAACTCCAAAAAGTATCAACTTAAAGAAGTTGTTGCAAGCCATTTCTCAACATTAAACCATGAATTGACTAATATGTTTTATGGAGGATTGGTTGTCCTTATCATTGAAGAAAGCAAAGCCAAGGGCTCTAAACCCAGGTGGGAATGGATGAGCTACACTGATTTATTCAAGATATGGCTTTTTGTACAGTAGATAAATAATTCCTCCAAACCCCACCTATCATACTTATAGAAGATATCATAGATTATCTTAGATTATCCATTGCAAAGGTGGCATTAAATCACGCTAAGGTGGCTTATCTATTTCTTGAGGACCTAGCTCATCTACTTAGCTTCAATGGTTGGATCCTTGCTTTGGGTCCCCCACTGGCCAAGCATCATTTTTAAAGAACATTATGGTGATGTACTAAGTGTAGGTCATATTACTTGGTTCCCATTCATTTACACATTCTTCTAATCAGTAATGGCATGGAGGGAATTGTGCACTTATAGGACCTATCATATTCATCCTTGCAATGGTTTGATGGGTTGCTCATGTACACCATTGATGTCGTGTGGTTTCCCTATCCAATTCTAAGTGAACAATGTGAGAAAGACTAGATGCAAGAAGTTCTTAGACCTCCTAGACCTTTTCTGAACTAGTTGTGGTATTACCTCGTCATGTGATATTTTTTTGAGGAACCTCTACCTACTTTTTCTAGGACTATAGATCCATTAATGAGATTCCCCCTTCTAGGGGTTAGACTCTTGGTGCCTTTTCCTCTTTCTTGCAATATAATCCCCAATTTCCTAAAATCGAACCAAGCATATACTAAAAAAGGTGTGTTGATTCTCTAACTTGTTATCGAGCTAGCTAAGGAAGATGGGTCATGACCTTCTTGCATAATGTCTAGTAAGCCATTGACGGCCTAGACTAGCAAGCAATTTAGTAGATAAAAGGCAAATAATTGTAGAGTCCATTGAATTATCTTACAGTTTAGGACTTCATATTCCCATGAGAGTTGGGGATAAAATTGTAACTAAAATAATAATAAAAAGATAGAGAAAAATACCTTTTATATCCTTCATGATCAAGCTTTTTGATTAAACATATCTAATAATCGGTCTATAGTATGATGTTACAAATATAAAACTATGATAAAGAGTATTAACAGTCTATGATATATGGATGTTGTTGAGTTGCACATGTTGGGAGAGTTTACTTTCATCTAGCCATCAAATTCCATTTTACAAAGTGGATACTAAGTTTGTTAATTGAGATAACAAGGTCGGTTAGTGGAAGGGTATACTACATCCTCATACTCCCACATTCATTACTACTCATCCACTACTTTATATCTGCGCACCAATAAAGCATCACCACATGTCACCATCTCCATCCAACTAATGTTTTTTTTTTTAATATCATGCATACTCTTTTTTGATTCTCATAATCTATGGTTTGATGGTAACCAATTGTGCCACTATAGTGTCATGCAATAGCTTGCCACCCTAAAGTATGATTGCACTTAATTGACCCATCAATAATAATCCATAAGATAAACAAGTTAAGCTAGATCAATTTGTTTATGGCTTGGAGCCATTTATGTCAAACTTGAACTCAGCTTATTTTAGGTCACTTGCAGGTCAAGTTGTGAATTATCATCTTCCTCAAAGGCTATTTATCTACTCTAAAAATAATTAAATCAAAAAATAAATGCCTTTTTATCTAAATTTAAAGTATAAGGATTTATTTGACATCACTTTTATTTCCTTTTCTATATTTAAAAAATCATAAAAACTATGGCAAAAAAAAATATGATTGCCACTATTTTTTAAATTATTTTTATTATTTAAAAGATTTTTGCTGTTTTTAAAATAAGACTCATATCTTTTATCATGGCCACCAATATCACCCCCACTGTCACCTCTATTACTTTTATGATCTATATCATCACTACAACCATTGCTATTGCCATTGCCATTACTATGATCATTAATTCTATCACCATCATTGCTACCAATTTCATCACTACCATATCCAATATCACCACTAGTTTCTTGGCACAACTACCATCATTTCTCCTACCATCACCATGCTATTATCACTGCCTTAACTAGCATCAATGTATCTATTATTTTAAAAATAATTGACTTTACTAAAATTAATATATTAAAATTAAAATAAATTAAAAATATATTTTTTTTTTATTTTTCATAATAAAATATGAAAGTGATGCTATAAATGTAGGAATGGCAAATCGTATTAATGGACCACAAATAGGTCGGGTCAACTTCAAGGTATAATAATAAATAGCTCAATCTAAATCCAACCTGTTTATTAATCGGATTAGAAATCTAAGCTTGAACTCAACCCGTCTATTACACAAGTTATATGACACAACCCATATAACCCATTTAATAATTAAGTTATCTTTAGATTGACACAAATGCATCATCTATGTGACCCACAATGCATATAACCTATGTAAGTCATATAACTCGTCTAACACCTATAACTTGTGTGACATGTTTAATACCAATTCATTCATCAAATAATTGCATATTCAAAATTATAACTAAAGCACTAACAAGTTTTTTTTATTAAAAAAAGATAAATATAAAATTCTTACATAAGCATATAATTCTCATCATAAAATAATAATTAATTAAAAGATAATATTAACTTAGATAAATAGGTGTGACGAGTCATATTCAAGTTGGTGGGTTGGGTTACATAAATTAATCTATTTAATAATCAGGATCAATTATGAGTCAATTTATCCATGATCCAACTTGTTTATTAATCATGTCAACGGTCCACTTGATTTTGATCCAAACTTGTTTATGCTCAACCAAAACCACTAACTTTGTATTAAATTTGAATAGAGTTCTTAGGTCATGTCCAAAATTATCACCCCTATATAATAGCATCTTAAACTACATTAAGGGATTGAGCTGCATCCTTCACATGAAATGGCATAACCATTCATAGATCTTAAAGCAATCCAAAAATAGGAATAGCAATAGGATAGAACAAGAATAAGAGAAGATGCCTTTATACTTGTACCTATCAAAAAAAAACTATATATGTACTTATCCCATACTCACATATGCCTTCATATTTATGCCCATAAAAAAAATTTACATCCGTATTCATCTTATACCCACTATAAATATAAAATTTTGTACTCATATTAATGGAGATTATGTAATATCTACTCTTATCCCATTACCTGTTACTCATCCTGTACTCCCATCAACTAATTTAAAATATTTTTTCTTGAATTAAATACACTTGATTTCTAACTATTAGTTGCAACGAAATCTAAAGTTTAAAGACATAAAAATCATATGATTTTAATACTAATAAAAGGAAAGTTGATAAAGGAGAAGTTGATAAATAGAATTGAGAAAGCCTCATATATGACCTAAAAAAAGGAAGCTGAAACTATACTATTTAAAGAATTAAAGGGAAAAAAAAAGTTATAGGGCAAAACTCTTATTTAAGGTTATAAATAGAACATGATCATGTTATTGTTGTTGTGTCATGCTCAGAAAGATTTCATACCTCCTGATGATAAGTATCATGTGCTCCCATATTTGCATCCATATCTATTTTTTAACCTTCATATCCATTCCCTATACGTAGATTTAAAGAAAATTACCATCCCCACTACAAACTTACACAATCATTTGCTGCACCATGATGGTTAAAATCTCAATCTTAATCATAAAATTGTAGATTTTTATTGTCCTAAAATGCCTCAATGATTCAGATTGTTCACAAAATCGCAAGTTCATAAGATTGGTGTGAAATTTTGATTTAGATCGTTAGGATGATAGTGTTAAAAGAGGATTTTATGATTTCAAAATAAAAAAATATAAACTCTATATTTTTTTAAAGTCAAATCATAAATACTATAGTAAGTTGGGTATCTTATTATAGTAAGAATCCTAACCAACATCAAGCAAATAAAAAAAAAATAAAAACAATTATGTGGCTTCTACCTCATCAACTTCATTACCATAATACAATGAAATAAAAACTAGAAACCATCTCCATTCACAATTTCCAAGTTGAAAGAATAAATTCTTATTCAAATTCTTATTTTTAGAATTATTATTTATAAAATGATGCAGAAATTTGATAATTTTTTATGATTGCGATGCTATATAATTACTATGTTAAAGTTTTATTGTTCTTGTTACTATATAATTTTTCTAATTATAATTTATAATTAATTTACATTTTTATATTGATACCATAATTTATGATTAATTTATAAGTACTAATTCATTGTTAAAAAGTAGAAGCCAAGAATTTGCACCTTGATCTTATACCTAGAATTTTTTTTTGTATGTGTATTATATTATATTTTTTACATAATATACAATATGCACGCGAAGGAACCGGTCCGTGGAGAGAAACCTCTTTTTCATGTCCCTCTCATCGGCCGCAAGGGGTTTGTTCTGAGTTTAATCCGCCTACCGTTTTGTATTCATGAGAACTCTGGACGGGCCTGGCGTGCGAGGACTTCTTTCCATCGGTTTCCAGTTCCACTCTTTGTTTTTTTTTTTTTCCACTCGTGCCTCTTGCCCAGTAAATTGCTGCCAGGGGTCCCCTCGTCGTATAATATAGGTTCCGTTCTCCGCCGCGCGACTCGCGGCTAGGGTACACTGCCTGCGTTCTTGCCCCTCTTTGTTATCTCCGTCCTTCCCTCCTCCCAGATCTCAAACTCGCCCCTTCTTCCGGTCGAGGTATGGATTTCTCTCTTTCAGATCCGTTCTCTAGATTTCTCTTATCTGATACTGTTTGCTCGATTAACTCTTCGCTTGTTTCTTTTGTCGTGATATTTTCTTGATATTCTTTCCGTCGATCTTCTTTCTTATACTTTCTTTGTTCTATAATTTATTGGATTTCTATTCTTTTGGAAAAAAAAAGTGATTTTTTTTTTCATTTGTTAGTCTGGATTCTGGTTTGATAAATTTATAATATATTGTTGGTCCATTAGTGATGTTGAGAACAGATTATTCTCTTAGTTTCTTGAGCCTTTTTCTTAAAAAACAAACAGTTGGTATTTTATTGTGGTGGCCACCCTATGGAATTTTGTCACAATTATTGATGATGTTTATCGGCAAGATTCTGACCATCCTTTCGCCAAATTGTCTTTTTTTTTTTTTTTCTTTCTTTCCTTTTTCTTTTCTCCCAACAATGGAGTTTCGAGTGAAGGGTAAGAATATAAATGCTTGCCTTTCTCATAAAACTCCAGAAAACAAATATGCCTTTTCATGAGAACAAAATGTTGACCTCCATTTTGTTTTGCTATGAAATTCATGTGGCATATATCAGTTCTTGGCATAAATTGGCTTTTGTCAAGTTCATTTGAGAAATCAAGCACTGTTACTTTTAGGGTAACAGAAAGTTAGAAAGTCCTTCTAGTTAATTTTGAAATAAATATTTGTTTGCTCGAGGGCTTTCAGACTCAAAATTATTCTGGCATACCAATATTTTACCCTTTACGAACTTACATGATAGCATCTTAGCTTATTGTTCCTAAAACTATATATGTAGATAATAGTTTATCCCCAAGATTTCCTGTGAAGAATCCTTTGACTTGTTAACCCTTGGCAGTAATAAGATTACTATCTTTCATGCCTGTTAAATTTCTGTTAGAATATTGTCTATTAATGAACATACAATCTTTTGAACTTTTACAGATAATATGTTGTGTTGCATCTACTTCTCTGCGTCCTTTTTTATATTATACAAAGTCTTGCATTTTCAAATGTCTTTTATACTCATACACGTGAGATGTGCTGAATTGGTAATATTACTTTGAAATTTTAATCTAATACTGTATCTACAAATTTCTAATATTCATTGTTGCATATATGATCGGGCCCTTAAAATAAGTACTAAATTGAGTGCTTGTGCACAAGTTGTATCCTACTAATCCCACATCAGATTGTTATTTCTGCGCCATATAGACTCCACCTATGAAATGATTACATACTTGTTGCTTTATAAAAATCTGTTTTTGTTTTTAAGAATCTTCAGGTGACACAATGGCAACTGTTACCGTCCCTACCACCTGCTTGGTCCAAAGCAGCATCAGAAGCCAGCCCCCTGTTATGCTAATGAAGAGCCCATCCTCGCTGAGCTTCATGAAGTGCATCTCAAAAGTATCCAATTTGAAGGTATCTAACCGCTTCAGGGCATCTGCAATGGCTGTCTATAAGGTGAAGCTCATTGGGCCAGACGGAGAGGTTAATGAATTTGAAGCCCCAGATGATGCCTACATTCTGGATGCAGCTGAGACGGCAGGAGTGGAGCTGCCTTACTCATGCAGGGCTGGGGCATGCTCTACGTGTGCTGGCCGCTTGGAATCTGGTCAAGTTGACCAGTCAGATGGATCCTTCCTTGATGAAGCACAAATAGAAAAGGGGTATATCTTGACATGCGTCTCCTATCCAAAGGGAGACTGTACCATTCACACTCACAAGGAAAGTGATCTTTATTAATCACCAAAATTGTGCTTGGTCTTATGTTTGAAATGTATCAGGACCTATATGTTTCTGGATTAGCATTTCATTGCCTAGAAGGTTCTGTTGTTGCTGAAAATGGTTCTGTTAGCTGTCTAAGATTTATATTAAATATCAAACTTTTGCTCAAGCTGATATTGATGTGGTTATTGTGGAGCATTTCAATTATCTGAGAACGCCTAACTAAATTGGATCGGTTATGGTCTGTGATTGCATGACATCTGTGTCATACTAACTTGTCAATCTTAGCAGCAGAACAAATCCAAATAGGTAATTTTATGTTATGTTGAAGTTTTTCTAATTTCTGGTTCCTGATTGTTGATTTAAAATTCCAGTAGAATTGCAAGGTTTCATTTTCCATGATTTGAACCATATCTTGGACTTCCATGTGAATCAGAATGTTTGCTTTTTAGGATTTGATTATTTGGTACTGAAATTTCAAGACATAATTTTATACTGACAACTTGCTTCCATTTTCTGTGAACTTACATGAGGCTAGAAATATGGTCACCATTCCATTTCCTGAAGCTTCCACTCGATTGATTTGAACGTTTTTTAAAATGTTTGTCCCATCTAAATTTGTTGTGGCATTTGATACAAGTCTGGAGTTTTAGGTATTATAGGAAGGAAATGTATTTTTCTCAAGAGGCAGAAAAGTTAAGGTCTGTTTTTTGCTGCTTTTGTTTTCAAAAATTCAAGAAGGAAATTGAACTGCACTGGGCATGCATGTACGATGAAATTTTTATGTTTTTTAAATCGTTTATAAGACTTTTAGAGCGTTTGGCAGCTAAGATTCATTGCTTTTAAAAAGTGAAAATAAGCAAGGACTGGCAAGCCGTGCAAATGCTCTAAGACATCTAATTCACTTGTGGAGAAACTTAAAAATAACAACAATAGCTAACAGGCGTCGGCGGTCAGGCTTGAAAATGGTTGTCTGAGCTCTATGCAATGGAATGTATTATTGTGTTTGATCTTAAGCTTAGGTTAGACATCAGATAGGGTAACCAGATCAGTATTTGGTGGAAAGTAATGCAAGAAGATAGTCAGGAACACGCATGAGAATTAAAGTTGCAGTACTTTCTATGAGAACCAATAACTAGTTGTTTCTGGTGGTAGATTGATTTTTAATTGAGAAATAAAGAACCCTTGGGTGTCAGGAACACGCATGAGAATTAAAGTTGCAGTACTTTCTATGAGAACCAACAACTAGTTGTTTCTGATGGTAGATTGATTTTTAATTGAGAAATAAAGAACCCTTGGGTGTTAGCTGATGCGATGACTGATTAACCCTCGAAGCATTTTATTATTTTGTTTGGATAAAAACAAGAAGTTACATACTTTTTGTGGCTTATCAACTTGTGCTTGTATTTCCTTTAAATTTGAGGTGGACATGGTGGCCCAAATGATAAGATTTATGTTCTGTTTGGATGGAGAGAAAAGTAGGAAGGAATAAAAATGAAGAAAGAGAAAATAAAGAGAAGAGAAAAGTGTGAGAAAATATTTTCTCTTTTCTGTTTGGATGAGTGGGACGAAAATAAAGAGGAAAGAAAAATTGATAATTTACAATAACAATAATATCCTTGTTAAAAATAATTAAAAAATGTATTCATTTTTAATTTGAACGGATCAATATCAGAACGAAAAAAAAAAAAAAATTAAAGAGCATTTTGAGTTTTCTTTCCAAATTCTCTCTAAGTTTGGAGAGAGAACTTTTTGATCCCGCCACCACTTTTTTTCTCTAGTTTCTTTCCTTCTTAGTTTTCTTTCCATCCAAACAAGGTAAATTTCATTTTCTCTCCTATTTTTTCCTTTAGTTTTTTTTTCTCCCTAGTTTTCTCTCCATTCAAACAAGGGCTTAAGGTAGGCAGGTCTCAAGAGCAATCACAAAAGAGTTGATTCATTTTTAAAGCGCTGAAGCAATGCCGTTACTTAATGGACTTAAAGCATTGTTTGAACTCCTAGTTCTATTTCTGTTACAAACCCGTTTGCTTCATTCTGATTTGCTGTTATATTCTCTTTCGATCCAGCTTTCAATAGACAAAAAATGGTTAAGAGAAATGATCATGTTATGTTCTAACCTGCTCAGACTCAACGATGAGTTCACCGCATATTCCATATCTGCCACAAATAATGTAAGCGATAGGAATGCACATAATATCACTACCTCTACAACGAGGGGGAGCTTGGAGAAGAGAAAAATGTTCGTGTTTGCTACTCTTCCAGGCCTTGGGTTAGCAATAACTCAAGTCACCACTTCCTTGAATAAGCAACTACCGTTGCTCATGTCTAGACTACTCCCAAGGATTACAGAACCATTAAAAGATCCTTTGCAACTACTGTATCTAATCTGGTTAGAAAGTCAACCTAGAGAAATCTATGGTCCTCTTCAGCTTCAGGATCAAACATGAGCTAGTAGGGCAGGTGGTTACCATCCTAGGGATTTTAAGAGTAAATCAGTTGGGCTCTAATTTAAGCCTTCCTATGAAACATAGGAAGCGTAGGCAATTACAAAATGGAGGATCTCCATCTACTCAAAGATCAAATCATAAAAAAAAGCTTAATTTTTAGAAGTGGAATATGCTTTCCTTTGCTGACCGTTGCACTCTCATCAGATCGATTCTATGTTCCATTCCTATCTATATTGCCTCTAACTCTACTACTCCATTGTCTTTCATTATTTAGTTTAATAGAATAATTGGTAACTTCTTGTGGGGCCATGACCATAGAAGTAAAAATTGTTTATACAATCTCATGGCACAAATAAAGAATTAGGTATCTCCCTCATTAGTTTTTGGTGGCCTTATCTCCTCAGTGAGGTTGCTGGTAAAATTATACTGCAACCATCCTGTCTGTTTTATAAACTACTCACCACAAAATACAAGTTTAGGGGCTCATAAATTGGTTACACTCCAAAAAGAAACTCCTCTCCATTGTGGAAGGCAATTTCTAAGGCTTCAACTGTAATCTCTGATAATCTTATTTGGTCTCTGGGCAATGGCAAGTTAATCAGATGAGATCATGATCTTTGGATTGGTGATGATCCCCTAGTTTATATGCTAGCTATCTTTCACGCTTCTTTTTTAGGGTCAAGCACTATAATGGATGCTTTATTTAGTGCAAAAGGTGGTTGAAATATGCATCTTATTGCCCATATATTTCCACCTTTGCTGGCTGGACATTTCTCAGATTCCAAGATGTGGAGATGACCAAAAAAGACATTCTAACTTGGGGAAAATGTTACCATTTTGCTATGGTGGTCAAGAATGTATATCAATCTAGCTTCTGCTACCATCTAATAAACCATACATCTAAGTTGGCCAGAAAGGTCTGGAACTTTAATACACCCCAAGGAATGTTATTCTTCATTTGGAAGATTGTCCAGTATATATGATCTTCCCACAACATCTCAACTTGTGAGCTAGCTACCTTATACCCCTCACTTCTCCCAGATATTAGCAGGAGGTAGAAACGGTTGGTCATCTATTCCTTAAATGCCCCCACATCTCAATGGGTGTGGAATCTACTAGGTAATTACCTCTTACCCCAGCTAATGTGGATGGAAGACTTGCACCATCTTTTATCCAGCCTATTTACTTCAATGGACCAAAATAGGACCAACCCTGTTGTGATCCCTATTTTATAAGACATTTGGTAAAGCAGAAATGAGAAGATAGTCCATCACAAAATAAAGAATACCTGTAGTATATCACTTCAAGCTGAATGTTTGTCCCAGGAATTCCTTTGAGCCAGAACCTTATGCTTTAACTAGGTGGCAGTGCCCGAGGCAGTAATGTGTGCATATATTTTTAGTGCCATGATAAGAAACTGAAACAGTATAATTGCCATAGTATGCATATACCCATTGGAACGATCAGTTGCAGCATACAAGTTTGACAAATTGTGGGTACAACTATCATAAAACAAAATGTAGACAGTATGCTAAGGTTGCTGAGCGTTCGTTACACATGCATTAGCGATATACATTATTAATCGGTCCAAAGTGTAATGAGATGTAGATTTCTGCAAATGTGAACTAATTCACCACTTCCTCAAAACACACAAACCAAAGAAATTTGCATGGCCTCATCTGCAATAGAAAAGATTGAATCAAAACATATAGAAAAATATAAATACAAGATATATATAAGAAATGTACCTCATTGGACAGTTTGTCCTGACATAGATGCTGAAGGTAAGGCCTTTTTCTCAATTTACTTGATATTTCTACAAATAGTATGACAATTTTGCATTTCAAAGCAAGCTAGTAGTAAACACTTTAAAACTGAGGGCTAACAATGACAATATTCATATCCAAACTTTACTTGATCAAATGGATTAACTCTTGGGATCCCTGAAGCAAAATACTTCTCCATCAAATGATGCTTCTGGGTTTTCAATGCATAAATTTTATTATTTCGCATACATGCCATATTCTCAAAGCATGTTGCTGCAATGTGTTTCTTTGCTAGAAAATTATGTAGAAATTGGACAAAATGCAGAAAACAATTTCTAGATAATAAGTTTGACATAGGAAATATAAGTATCAACATATGTTAACAAAAAAGTTTCTAAATGACTTTGATAAGTACTAGATACATAAAAATAGATGGGATAAGCTGGATATTCCATCGTCTCAATTTCCAATACTTATTCTTTATCATCAAAGTAAATCACTTTTCTCTTGAGTCTTCTTTCCTTTTTTCTTTTTCTTTTTTTTGTGACCCTGCTTAAACTTTCTTCTGTTGGCTCATCAGGAGAAATTTCTTTCAGGCTATTCAAGAGATTGACAGCTTCATAAAATTCCTGTTAAGTTATGTAGAAGCACTTGATAAGTTTCCATGATTAACAATGGCTTACGTAAAATTAATTTAAATTGATTTGCAATAGAAGGATGTTTATGACACCTCATCTTTAGTTATACCAAGACCGCAGTTGTGTTGTCCTCTCAGGGATGTTAAGGTTGGTTTTGGTTCCTTCAAAAAAAATTAATGTGTTTTTATTATGAGGTTTGTTTTTATATTTAGTAGGAACTATCAAAATCATAAAACGGTTTACACAATCTAATCTTAACATCGGTAAATCAATCTTACATATAGATGAAAGATTGTGTAATGTGGCATACATACCTTTGCAAAGGTAGAAGTTGCTGACATGTCCTAACTTCTTTGTCTATTTGTTTGTCCAGATTCAGCTGCTATTGAAATTGCATATTGACAGCAACAATGTCAGGTTTCAAACTTCTATCTTGTTTTCTTTTCATTCTAAATTAATGATTGGAATTGAAGTATAATACCTGATCTGCTCTATCCAGCATTTATTGTGTTCTAGTGTTTCTACAGAAGTAAATTTTTGGTAACAGCATAGTTTTTCCATCCGTATTTCATGTTAAAAATCACTCAGTGTTAGCTAGAAGACTGAATCCTTCTTGTACGTAGATGTTCTGAATCATATTTGGCAATGAATATATGTCACCATTTTGCCTCTCAAAATCTGTATGTAAAGAAGGTAAATCATCTGTTTTCAAACATGTTCACTAGCTGTATCTCATCGCAATGCAGCATCTCCAAGACCTTTATACAATCCAGACTGCAGTTCTGATTGGTTTTTTCAAATCCATCCTAGCCTTTCCTCTTTGATACATGTATATGCATCGACCACAAATTGGTGAAATAGTCAACCACCTCATATCACTGTCTATCCTTCTTGGTGTTGTTGGAGACGAAATGCATAATATTCTCTCATTGAAATATACTGTCATTTGCAATGTTTTTTTCCTTCGATTGCTCTCTACATTATTCCAACTCTATATCCATCTTCACCATAAGAAAACAGCAGCAGATATTGCATTGCCATAAAGCTCGGATGGAGTTCTGTTATTCGTTACAATCCCTTGACTATGATGTCATGATTCATGTTTCTTCACTAAAATCTCCAACAATTAAAGCAGTCAATTCATTATGTGTGGGTAGATTATGCTCCCTCCCATCTATACCTCTACTACCAATAAGGCGCAATTTAGCACTGCCAATATTAACTCCTTCAAATTTATCCTTACCATTCGGAAAAACTTAACTAAAGCATTATTCTCATCCAACATTTGTAACAACACTCTAACAATGTCCATATCAAGTTCACAGCTACTTTCATTTCTACTTAACGAATTTTTGGTTTTCTCTTTTTCAAAGGAGCAGCCGTCTGAAAAAAGAGGAGAAGCATGTAGCAGGTATTTCTTTTTTCTAGGAGCGTGGATTACTAGGAGAAGAGAAGGAAGGGCTGCTGCTTGGTGCTTGACTACGTGGGAGGACTTCCACTCCAAGAATCACGTGAAGGTGCTGCAGAAGAAAAACAAGAGAAGAAGAAGAAGAAGAGAAGGGAAGAAAATAAGGAGGTAACGCAGGAGACCGTATTTTTCGGTGACGTAATCCTTATATCCCTATTATTCTCTTGTGATTGTTTCTCAAGTTCTAGCAAGGGACTTTAAGACTTGGATATTTATTATTTTATAGTGGATCTTCTTCTCTGGTTTGCCCGTGGTTTTTTTTCTTTTATCTTGAAGGGATTTTCACGTAAATCTTGGTGTTTATGTGATTGTGTGGTTTGCGCATTTTTTATTTATTATTCCGCTGCGTATTACGGTCTGCTAGGCTCGTACATGGATTCTTTCCCATCAACTGGTATCCGAGCCTGTGAATTTTTTTTTGTGTGCGAGCATGAAGGCCGGTAATGTTTTCCGCATGATCAATCTAAACGAAAACAATTGGATGATATGGAAACCAAGGATGGAGGACCTCTTATATTGCAAGGATCTATATGGACCTTTAGAAGGGATCAAAGCAAAGCCCGTTACAGTGACAGACGATGCTTGGATCATGTTAGATCGGAAAGCAGTCGGTTTTATTCGGCAATGGTTGGATGATAGTGTCTTTCACCATGTTTCCACTGAGACTTCTGCAAACTCTCTTTGAAAAAAGTTAGAAAGTCTATATGAGAGAAAAACAACTGGCAACAAGGCTTTCTTGATCAGAAAACTAGTGAATCTGAAATAGAAAGAGGTGCTTCTATTGCTGAGCATTTGAATGAAATGCAGAGTATTAATAACCAGTTATCCTCTATGAAAATGTCTCTTGATGATGAGTTGCAGGCATTGTTACTTCTTAGTTCATTGCCAGAAAGTTGGGAGACACTGGTAGTTTTCCTCAGTAATTCTGCACCAGACGGTGTTATCACCATGAGTCAACTAACAGGCAGTTTGTTGAATGAGGAGTTAAGAAGAAAAAATTCAGCAACTTCTCAGATTGATTCACAGGCACTTGTCTTAGAGAATAGAGGACGGTCAAAGTCTAGAAATAGAGATAATTCATACAAGGGTAGAAGAAAATTAAGGTCAAGAAAAGATATTACTTGCTATAACTGTGGTAAGAAAGGGCACTACAAGAATCAGTGTAAGAAGCCTAAGAAGAGTAAGAAAAAGGAAAAGAAGTGGATGATACAGAGTCAAAGGAGAATATCACAGCTACTGTGCAGAGTGATGATTATTTGATTTTGTCTACTTCTGATGGTATCTTCTCATGTGAGTGTCAGAATCATGAGTGGATGATTGACACAGGTGCTTCTTATCATGCTACACCACGGAGGGAGTTTTTTTCTACATATAAGACTGAAAATTTTGGTGTTGTCAAGATGAAAAATCAAGGCACAGCAGACATCATTAGCATGGGTGACATCTACATGAAGACCAATCTTGGCTGTAAGTTGGTGCTCAAGGATGTAAGGCATGTAGCTGACTTGAAGCTAAATTTAATCACAGTTGGAAGACTTGATGATGAAGACTTTGATAGCATATTTCATAAAGGGCAATGGAAGCTCAGTAAAGGTTCACTTGTTGTAGCCAGTGGGAAGAAATGTCACACTTTATACAGGTTGCAGGCTAAAGCTTATGGTGAACAGTTGAATGTTACAGAGAACGACTTTAGCATGGAGTGAGAAGGGGCTGCAAGTTCTTTCCAAGGGAGAAGTTCTACCAGACTTCAAAGGTATACATCTAACCCATATGTTGATTATTTGGTTGGCAAGCAACATAGAGTTTCTTTTGCTAGTCCTGCTTTATCTAGAAAAATGCATGTTTTGGATCGTATCTATACAGATGTTTGTGGTTCTCTGAGGATAAAAACTCCTAGTGGATCAGTTAATGTTTCAGGTATCAGTGGTGCACTTTATTTTGTCACTTTTATAGATGATTTTTCCAGAAAAGTTTGGGTCTATGGTTTGAAGACCAAAGATCAGGTTATTAATGTCTTCAAAGAGTTTCATGCCAGAGTTGAAAGAGAGACAGGAAAGAAACTAAATGTATAAGGTCAGATAATGGTGGTGAGTACATAGGGTTATTTGATAATTATTGCAGATCACATGGCATTCAACTTGAGATGACAGTTCCTGGTACTCCTCAGCATAATGCAATTGCAGAGAGAATGAACCGCACCATCATGGAAAAGATCAGATGTATGCTTTCACAGTCCAAATTACCTAAAAGATTTTGGGATGAGGCATTGAAGACAGTGGTTGATGTAATAAACTTGTCACCATGTACAGCTCTAGATGGTGATGTTGCAGAGCGTGTATGGTCAGAAAAGATGTCTCTTATAAGCATTTGAGAGTGTTTGGTTGTCGTGCATTTGCACATGTTCCAGACATTGAGAGGTCCAAGCTGGATGGTAAGACAAAAGAATGTGCTTTGCTTGGTTACTCACATGATGAGTTTGGTTATAGACTTTGGGATCCAGAAAAGCAGAAGGTATTCAGAAGCAGAGATGTGGTATTTTTTGAAGATCAAACCCTTCAAGACTTCAAGAAGGAGGTGTCAGTCAAGTCTTCTGCAGGAGGATTAACAGACTGTGATCCAGTTACTCCTCCAGTAAATCAGGGTGATAGGGGAGATGTACAAGAAAATAGTGCAGGAGCAGATATTAACTCACATGTAGGACATGTTGAGCAGGAAGGAGATTAGGAGCAACCTCCTACAGAGCCTCAGCTGAGAAGATCTATCAGACAACGTCAACCTTCCAAAAGGTATTCTACAGATGAATATATAATGCTTACTGATGCAGGTGAACCAGAATGTTACTAGGAGGCAGTTGAAAGTGAGCAGAAAAAGGAGTGGTTAGTAAGTATGCTGAAAGAAATGGATGCCTTACAGAAGAACCACACATATGATTTAGTGGAACTACCAAGAGGAAGGAAGGCTTTAAACAACAAGTGGGTTTTCAGGTTAAAGATTCAACAGCATTATTCTCAACCAAAGTACAAGGTCAGATTGGTTGTGAAAGGCTTTGGTCAAAAGAAAGGTATTGACTTTGAAGATATTTTTTCTCCTATTGTTAAAATGTCTTCAATTCGTGTTGCTCTAGGTATTGCTGCTAGTCTAGACTTGGAGGTTGAGCAGTTAGATGTGAAGACAGCTTTTCTTCATGATGATTTGGAGGAGGAAATCTATATGGAGCAACCAGAAGGCTTCAAAGTCAAAGGTAAAGAAAATCTTGTCTACAGATTGAAAAAAACCTTGTATGGGCTGAAGCAAGCTCTAAGGCAGTAGTACAAGAAATTTGATTCATTTATGGCTGAAAATGGATACAAAAGAATGGCTTCAGATCATTGTGTGTATATCAAATGGTTTAGTGAGGATTTTGTCATACTCCTACTTTATGTTGATGACATGCTTATTCTTGGGAAAGATATGTCTATGATTGACAGGTTGAAGGAACTGAGCAATTTATTTGAAATGAAGGATATGGGACCAGCAAAGCAAATACTGGGTATGCAGATTTTCCGTGATAGAAGAATCAAAAAATATGGTTGTCACAGGAAAAGTACATTGAGAAGGTATTGGATAGGTTCAGTATGATCAATGCAAAGCCAGTTGGTTCTTCTCTTGCAGGTCACTTCAGGTTGTGCTCAGAGCAAAGTCCTTCAAGTGATAAGGAGAAGGAGAAAATGAAGAAGGTTCCTTACGCTTCAGCAGTTGGAAGTTTGATGTACGCGATGATATGTACGAGGCCAGACATCGCATATGTAGTGGGTGTTGCTAGCAGATTTCTTGCAAATCCAGGGAAAGAGCATTGGGCAGCAGTGAAGTGGATCTTCAGATATCTCAGAGGAAGCTCCAAAGTTTGTTTAAGCTTTGGGGGTGGTCCAGCTGTGCTGATTCGTTACACAGATGCAGATATGGCGAGAGATATTGATACAAAGAAGTCCACATTAGGTTTCATACTTACTTTTGCAGGGGGAGCTGTGTCATGGCAATCCAGATTGCAAAGGTGTGTAGCTCTCTCTACCACAGAGGCAGAATATATTGCTGCTACCGAGGTCTGTAAGAGATGCTATGGATGAAAGAATTCTTACATGAATTGGGATTGAAACAGAAAAATTATGTGGTACATTATGACAGCCAGAGCGCCATCCACTTGTGCAAGAACCCAACTTTTCATTTCAAGTCGAAGCATATAGATGTGAGATACCACTAGATTTGAAATGTGTTTGAAGAGAAGCAGTTACAGCTTTAGAAAATTCACACAGATGAAAATGGGGCAGACATGTTGACAAAGACCTTATCAAAAGAAAGGCAAGAGATATGCCGACAGCTGGTCGGCATGATTTCACACTAAGGAAGCATGAGACAGCCTCCCTTATGGGCTGAAGGGGGAGGTTGTTGGGCCCATGGCCCACTTATTCAGCCCATTAGGCCAAAAGGGAGCGCTACTCCTTTTTCTACAAGGATTTGTTCTCTCTTTTATAAAAGAGCAGCCGCTTTACTTTTTTGGTTTTCTCTTTTTCAAAGGAGCAGCCGTCTGGAAAAAGAGGAGAAGCAGTAGCAGGTATTTCTTTTTTCTAGGAGCGTGGATTGCTAGGAGAAGAGAAGGAAGGGCTGCTGCTTGGTGCTTGACTACGTGGGAGGACTTCCACTCCAAGAATCACGTGAAGGTGCTACAGAAGAAAAACAAGAGAAGAAGAAGAGAAGGGAAGAAAATAAGGAGGTAACACAGGAGATCGTATTTTTCGGTGACGTAATCCTTATATCCCTATTATTCTCTTGTGATTGTTTCTCAAGTTCTGGCAAGGGACTTTGAGACTTGGATATTTATTATTTTATAGTGGATCTTCTTCTCTGGCTTGCCCGTGGATTTTTTTCCTTTATCTTGAGGGATTTTCCACGTAAATCTTAGTGTTTATGTGATTGTGTGGTTTGCGCATTTTTTATTTATTATTCCGCTGCGTATTACAGTCTGCTAGTATTTGCTCGTACACGGATTCTTTTCCATCACAAATTTATCTGCGTATTACAGCCTGCTAGTATTTCTTCCTTCAACAGGTAGCAATGACCCTATCAAGTGATGGTTTTGCCCGTTTAGTCGAAAGACACATGGGATAGTGCTTATTGACGCCATAGTCCACACAGCCCCCCATAGATGTAAAAACAAATATTGCACTGTAGGCTCTTATAGTGTCTCGAAACTTTGATGCACTTCTGCTATTAGTGTCATCTAACAATTTTTCAAGGAATTTGGGTGGTTGTTTTAGTAATGGTAACCTTAATATCTTGCCTTCCATACAATACGGTGAGAATTTGGGTCTTAAAGGCTGCCACATTTTTTGTGTCCTCTCTTCGTACCATAACATTGCACCACAGAATTCATAAATGCATGATAGTCTCGCAAAGTTTAATGACATGCTTGATTGACCTGTGGGAAACAAAATGAAGAAAAAAAAGTGAAATAAAAGATAAGTAGCCTTTCAATGAAATGAATTCAAAAACTCGGTCTGAACTATGATTCATCTTTCTCTTACCTTCATCATTAACTTCACCAACCAAAATTTCAATATCCTGAATCTGAACCAGTTCAACATCTTCATCACTTACATCTTCACTTGGAACTACTGTAGTACTTGCTTCATCAAATCTGCTGTTCATATGTCGAGATATGGCAACTCATGGATGCTAGAGGTTGCTCCTAAATAGCTTCTCTTTTTACTGCTGTTCCTTTTTAGTTCATTTCACTACTCCCCCCAGGAATGTGATTCAAATTCAGTCTATCAGCTTCCATATTATTTCACCAACTGTATCACCACTTGCATTCACACTCAAGTTGCACATCCTTTTTTCATTAATAATGATTCTTCTCTACAATCTATTTAATCTAGTTACGTAGGCTTTTTGTGCAAACTGTTCAAAATTAACAGTGGTAGCTAAATCTCTACCTTGTAACTCGTAATCAGTACCTATCAAAACAACATAGATCCTGAGAAAGCAACAAAATGCAGCACAAGTACAAACAAAACATATATCAAATATCAACTCACCAGTTATGAATTTGCTAATGCTCCTCTGGTTCCTTCTCATGCCCAATATACGCTTTCTTCTCCTTCTATCTAGAAATGCTTGGTGGACATCATCATATTACGTTGAGATGCTGCTAAACTAATTCTAATACTAGATCTTCTGAACTTCATGTGTAATACCATCTCATTCCTTGCTACTCCAAATATATCTTTCCTTTTATGCATAACTAACTGATCACAAGGGTTCATCTTTGGATGTTAAAGCAAAGAAAGTAAATACCAGCCTCTTCAAAACTCCAGCACATTTATAGACAATCTTTTCCTTACCAAACTAACCATAGGCAACGTAGTTCAAGGGTATAACATGAGCACACTTCTCACATGTTAGCAGAAGGGAACAAACACCATGGAAAACTATAAACATGGCATTACACGGCACATAAAAATGATAGTATCATATGAACAACTAACAGGCAATCGATGAAAACAACCTGTCAAGAAATAATGTCAGCAATCAAGCAACACAACATGATGTGATAACAACAGAATAGAGAAATTTCAAACGCACCTAGATCATAAGACACCAAAGAGTATTTTCCTCTATAGCTGACCAACAATTTTAGAGATGGCAATTTTTCTCGTTTGGCCAGTACCATTTTTAACGGATCCAAAAATCCCTGATTTAAACAGCTTAACAGGTAACGGGGATTTTTGTTAATGGCTAAATAGGTAAACGGTCCGGAAATGGTATTCTCTGCCCCATCCCCGTTTACCCATCCTCGTTCCCGTTAACTTTAATATAATATATTTAAATTTTAAATATATATATATATATAATATATTAAAAATTAAAAATTAAAATAAATAATATATATAATTTTAACTCTTGCCCGTCTCTTGTTCTTCCTTCTTTCACGCAACTGATCTGAAGTTCTGAACCAAGACAAGAATTTAGCTCCATTAGTCCATCGTCTATCTTCACCAATCGCTGCCTCGCCCTTCAACACCTTTTTCTTTTTCTGGTATAAAGATATTTCTTTATTTCTTTCTTTAAAATTTGATTGTATTTTTTTTACGATTATTGTATTAGAAATCTTCATTTTCTAATTTTTTTCTTGTTAATTGTTTTCTTTGTTAGTTGTTTTCTTTCTTACTTTTCGTTCTCTTCTTCCTTATCCTAAAGTTTAAGAATCTCTTATATATATCAATATCATCATCTAATTAGTCTCCATCTTATCTAAACGGATAAACGGGTACCAAATGGAAACCCGTTTACCTGGTCGGGTATCCCGATCCCCACCCCGTTAATTATAACGGCCTAACGGGACGAAGAACGGAAATGTTTTTTCTAACAAAAACGGGAACCGGTATAGACCGTTCTGGGCCATTCCCGGGCTATTGCCATCCCTAAACAATTTTGATCTACCACTAGAAAAGGAAGTGAAACAAGTTCTAAAATTCTGCTAATGCTTTTGATCCCTTGAACAATTTTGGCCTGCCACCAGGAAAGGAAGTGGAACAGGTTCTAAAATTTTGGCAAGACTTTTACTTTGCCATCAGCAAAAAAACTGAAAGCTACTCTATAAAACCATCATTTATGAGGAATAATCCATCTGGCTGCCAAATGGCATAAAAGTTAGCTTACTCAGATACATAGGACTGGTCGGAAATGAAGTCCTTATGGAATTACCTCTCCGTGACACATTGTTATGCTTGGGAAGCTAACCAGCTGCAGAAAAAACATTAAAAATATCATCAAAATTTGACCATTGTCTCTTTCAACAGAGAAAAATCTATCTTTTCTCCACTTGGCTTATCAAAATCCGATCTTCGAAGGGATCAGGCCAGAAGAAAAGATTTCAAGGGGTGACCCTTAAACCATAAGTCTTTTCAAGGCAGAAACACTAGAAACCGGTGGTTTTCAAATATATATATATATATGTGTGTGTGCGCGCGCGCATGTGTGTAGTGGAAGCATACGGATCGTTTAATATGCATAAAATTAATATTATCATATGAAAAAAAAAATTATCATATACTTTTTTGAAACATAAAAACATACCAATATGTTGAGGTCTCGAAGGAATAGACGCGCCCTACTATCGGATTCGTAGCTATGGATGAAGAATCCTACGATAAAGTTTACATACCAAGGTACTTCATAAAATACCTGCAAAATTAAAACGAAACCGGAGCCTTCCTTACCTTTCTCAGGATCGGAGCCTTCCTTACCTTTCTCGTATGGAATTATGTGAGTGGGCTCACTCACAACTCTGGTGCACATAAAATAAGAGAGAAAAGGAAGAAAGAAACTTTTTTTTTCATTTTTTTATCTGAAAGTCCATATTATGCCATATTTATAGGCTCTAGGTGAATCAGAAAAAAAAAACTATTTTAAATTAATTTAATTTAGATAATATTTATCTGTTACAACATTTAATTTAGATAATACAATATTTAATTTAGATAACGTTTATCTATCTTTGACGTTACAACCTATTTTGACTGCATGTGAATAATTGTCACATGTACGTGAATAATTCTTATATGTACGTCAACTCCTTGATCATATCAAGAAAAAAAGTTGTTTTCTTATTTGCAACTAATTTACAAATAATATCAAAATTAAATATAATAATATCAAAATTATCTAATCTTATTTAATAATTTCAGATATTGTTAATTTTAAATATCTAATAAATCAATTTTATTATTTTATTTTTAATATTCTCAATAATCATATTATTAAAATTATCAAAAAATAAAATTTCTCTCTCTCCATCAACTCATAATATGCGTCACCTATAAGAACAAAATTTTCTTGTATGATATTCCATAATAACACTTATGTGCAACCATTCATATTAATTATTATATGAATAATGTGTCTAAACATATTTTTATTTTGTCCAATAACTAATTTATTGTACCAAAATAAATGTAAGAAAAATAATCAATCAAATTGATTATTTATCTTCATAATAAACTCTTTATTATAAAGTTTTAATAAATATTTTATTTAAAAAAATAAATAATTAATCACATTAATTATTCAATCCAAGAGTATTCGATGCGATTAACCTAAGACGGTGTGAGAACCATGGACCCATAATTTCAAGCTTCAATAAACTTGAATAAACTCAATTTAAATTTTTTAATTATTTATTCAGTTTATTAATCTCAAAGTTATTCCACTAAAAACTCGAAACTTTACTCTTAAAAATACAGACTAATTTTACTCGAAAACTTGAGTCGTCCACTTATATAATCATTACATGTAATTTAACCCTTCATAATTAGTTCATAATTAGAGCTAGGTAAATAACCATTATACCCTCTAATTTTCTTTTATTCCTTAAGTACTATTGATTTACTAGTTAAATAGTTAATTTATGATCGGATCATAAATTGCGCGCATAACTGTTTAGCTATATAATCAACACTTAAGGGAACTAATTTTAAGCTTCTTTTCAAAAGCCATGAATTCCATATCTTTAAATCATATTCCCAACTCAATGTGTTATTAAACCTCCAAGATGTAAGTATTGAGCCCAACATCAAATGAGCTTTAACAAACAAATCAAAAGATCCAATAGCATAATCAAGGAGTCTGTAATTAAATCAGGATTAAGGTTGATTTATATATGATCATCTTGTGACATAAATTGAATTCTTTATAACGATCTTAAGTAAAGATTCAAATTATGTCGGTCCAAGTCCTACATAATCCTATTATATATAATACCTCCACTAATTATCTCTACACAACAATCTGGATAAGATTGTCACATTCAGAATATTCATGGACCGTATTAGCGATTAGCGATAGAAGATCCTTACTTCTATCAATCACGAATATATTTAAATATATTAGCTATAATTTTAATCCTCTGTATACATTATACTAAAATTACAACCTCATAATATATTTTGGATTTTCATATAAACATTCATCTTTCAAATAAACGAGATAAGATAAAAAAAAATGCCTTTTATTAATTCAGAAAATCAAAAAGTATAAATACATCTGATTTTAAGAGCACTATTCCTAACAATTTCCCACTTACCCTAAAGTAGATGTGACATATCTTTTAATCCCATTCCCATAAGATGTTTGTTGAACATTTTCTCAGGCAGCGTCTTATCTTCATAACATTGACATCACCTCGATGCACGATCTCTCTGATGAGATGGTATTTTCTCTTGATATGCTTGCCCCTTTTATGGCTTCTGGGTTCTCTTGAATTAGCCATAGCACCACTATTATCACAGAATAATGTCAATGGCATATCCATTCCTGAAACAACTTCCAAGTCAGTATAGAACATAACTCGCCTCTCCCAAATCTTTTATTTGGAATTGTTTGGCCAGCCATCTCTTTACGTTAGATAATATTTTCACATCATTTACTAATGAGTAAGATATCATCTACATAAAGTACTATAAGAAACCTAGGAGTATCCCTAATTTTTAACTAAATCTAAATTGAGCCATTATATAATATAGGTTCATCAACATTTTGCTCGAAGCCATAGGTTTTGATAGTTTCATCAAACCTAATGTTCCAAGACCTGGAGGCTTATTTGAGTCCATAGATGGATCTATTAAGCTTACAGACTTTTGCTCCTGATCTTTAACAATGAACCTCTCTGGTTGTTCCATATATATGGACTCCTCTAGATAGCAATTCAGAAAGGTTGTATTGACGTCCATCTACCATATTTTGTAGTCAAAATATGCAGCTATGGATAAGAGAATGCGGATGGACTTTAACATGGCAAATGGGAAGAAAGTCTCTTCATAATCAACTCTCTTCTTCTAGGTATAACCCTTTGCCACAAGTCTAGCTTTGAAGGTCTCTACCTTCCCATCCGCTCCTCTTTTCTTCTGGAATATCCATTTACATCCAATGAGACTAACATCTTCAGGTGGATCTACAAGTTTCCAGACAGTATTGGAGTACATAGACTCCATTTCTTGGTTCATGGCTTCTAGCCATTTGTCCTTATAAGGATCATCCATCATGCTGGTATGATGATGGATCATCATCGTTGGTATCAGCTACCACAATATTTGCTTCGCTATTCTGTTATAGTGGGTTGGGGTTCTGATAACCCTTTTACTAAGTCTAGGCACCATAATATCCTGACTAGGAGCTGTGGTTTCTTCTTCCCTAATTTCAACAACTCTTGTTGATGGAGTGGTAATCTATCTTTAAGCAACTCTTCGAGTACAACTTTACTCCGAGGTTTGAATTTATGTATATAATCATTTTCAAGAAAAGTGGCATTTGTCGACACAAACACCTTCTTTTCTTATGGACTATAAAACAAACCTCTTTAGTGCCCTTTGGGTAGCCAACACACACTTCTGTTCGTGGTTCTAGCTTTCCAGATTTGCCCTTAAGAACATAAACTGGACACCCCCATATGCAAAAATGACGTAAACTCAATTTTTGCCCGTTCCACATCTCTAAGGGTGTCTTGGATACAGATTTCGATGGTACAACATTCAAAATGTGCATTGCCGTTGTAAGGCGTATCCCCAAAATGATATCGGTAGTGAGGAATAACTAATCATTGATTTAATCATATCTAACAATGTCTGGTTCCTCCTTTCCGCAACACCATTTTGCTGTGGAGTTCTTGGAGCTGTAAGCTGTGAAACAATTCCATGCTCAATAAGGTAATCCTTGAATTCTATATCAAGGTATTCTTCACCTCGATCTGATCGCAGTATTTTTGTGATTTACCTAATTATTTTTCAACTTCTGCTCAAATTCCTGAAACTTTCCAAAAGTCTCAGACTTTCTTTGCATAGGTAAACGAAACCATATCTTGAGTAATCATCAATGAAAGCGACAAAGTACTTATAACCACCTCTAGCTTGTACGTTGAATGGTCACACACATCCGAATGTACTAGCTCTAGTGGTTCATTAGCCCTTTGGCCCTTTGTAGAGAAAGGTCTTTTGGTCATTTTACCTTCTAAACAAGACTCACAGACAGGAAGAGTGCCAACACTTAGCTCTCTTAGAGGACCATCCTTCACAAGTCTGTTTATTCTATCAAGGTGAATGTGACCAAGCCTAAGGTGCCAGAGATATGTTTCATTATCACTGTTTATTACCTTTTATCTTTTGTTAGACTTAGGATTAGCTACTTTAAACAGTTCGGTATTGTAAGAAACATTTTCATAAGGTGATAAAATATATAACCCATCGACTAAACATCCATGACAAATTTCAAGACCATTTCTTGAAACTGAAATAACATTTTCATTAAATGAAATTCCATAACATTGTTCATGAAGTTTAGAAACTGAAATCAAATTTCTAGAAAAGTTTGGAATGAAATAAACATTATTTAGAATAAGAAATTTCTCTCCAAACGAAAGACGGGCTGTTCCAACTGCCTTGGCTAATACCGTAGCCCCATTGCCAACCCTCATTGTCAACTCACCATCAAAAAGCTCTCTCGAAGAACTAAGGAGTTGCATAGAAGAACAAACATGATTTGTCGCCCCTGAATCAATTATCCAGGAGAAGGTATCAACCTCAACTAGACAAGCTTCAAGTACATGTAAATTATATTTACTATTTTTCTTCTCTTTCATTTGGTTGGTGGCAACTTGCCACTTGTCATAATGTTCTCTAACATTACGATCAATAGCAAGGGTTGGCTTAGTGATACCAAATTTGATGTTCTCAATAGTCAAAATATTTTCAAGATCAGATTTTCATTTGGGATAGTTTTCTTTAGTTAGGGTATTGCTAGAAAGCAAAGAAGTAATGGGATTGTTCAAAGCCATTTTTTAAAAAATTAGTCAAGATGAATGTTTATAAGTTTTTGGAATAGAGATTTCAAAAAAATAATTGAACAATTTAGGAAAAATATAAGAAAAACCCATATTCTATTCCCTCGATAATTCAACTAGCCATGTACAAGTCTGTCGTGATGTGGCTGATCAAGCTCCATTAAAGCTAACGAGGTACGAACCTGACGAGGAGTTCCCCTCGGCCTCGGACCTCCAGGGCTCCCCTCGGCCTCAATCTCCAGGGTCCCCTCCCTCGAGGGTTCTCCAGGCCCCTCGGCCTCGGACCTCCAGGGCCCCCTTGGCCTCGGACCTCCAGGGCTCCCCTCGGCCTCGGACCTCCAGGGTTCCCCTCCATGTGGCCCACTAGCTCTCCGCAACCACCACATGGCCCACTATCTTTCTGCAACTACCACATAGCCCACTAGCCTTTTGCAACCGCTATATGGCCCATTAACTCCCAATGATTATGGATATGGGATGTTTCGAACGTGGCCAGACCCACTATCGCCTGTACGGCCGCCACTTCCAAAACATGCAAAAAGGGGACTTTGGAATAGGTATAAAAGGAAGAGAAGAGAAAACACAAGGGCAAGCAGAGTTAGGCTTTTTCTTGTCTACAATTTACTACTATTTTCCAAAGCACTAACTTGACCGTCGAGGGTCCTCGCCGAACCCACAGGCCATTGAGCACTTTCTTGCAGGATTCCCATCGAAGAGGTGAGACCAGGAAGCCCTTCGTCACCCGGTATTTGGAAGATGTGCTTTGGCAACAACAGATTGGCGCGCCAGGAAGGGGAAGAGAGCAGAGTTCGGTGCTACCAGGCTACAGGCCTTTACTTCCCTCTACTACTCGAAAAGATGGTGGTAACGCGCGCACAAGAGGTTTCGAATGACGGCCTTGGGGGGCAGTATAAAGAGCCGGAGCAACCAGAAGCCAGCCTCTGGCCCCTCCGGTCCCTTTCCCCGTCCCGCCATCATCACCAACACAGGGTGACCGGGTCGACGCCCTTGCCGTGCAAGTTCATTCACTGGTGGCGGCGGTCCAGCACCTGCAACAATAAGTGGTGGCTTCACAGCAAGGCCCTTGGCTCCCTTCCCCAGATGTGGGGGTTGCTCCTCCTAGTCAACAGTCCACCCGTGAGAGAGCTTCCCACCGGGAAGCTCCCTGCCGACATGCCTCCCCCGGGTGTCACCACCGGGAGGCCTCCAAGAAGCCACGGTCTCCTTCCCGTCATTCTGATAACTATTGCAGGCGGCGACAGGGGAAGGAAACTGAGCGAGGACATCATTACCGATGCAACCCATCTTTGGGATCATCGCGAGAAGATTCTTTCGATGGACGCGTCGCTCGCCGGGCTGAGCGACGTCTCAAGGAGTATAATCAGCGGCTGAGGAGCTCAGCTGCAGAGTTACCAATCCACCGGAGGCGGATTATGACGGCCGTCCTTCCTTGTCCCACCGCATAATGGAGGAGCCAATCTCCACCTGGTTTTTTTATCCCAACTGGACCCTTATGACGGCACTACTGACCCCTTGGACCACTTGGAAAGCTATAAGGTCCTCATGCAGGTCCAGGGAGCGACTGATTCTCTCCTCTGCATCACCTTTCCTGCCACTTTTCAGAAGGCAGCACGGGCTTGTACTCTCGGCTGCCACCACGAAGCATTAATTCCTTCCGACAGCTGGAGAGAGCTTTTCTTGCACATTTCAATGCCTGCCGAAAAATTTCATGGGTAGCCGATAGCCTGTTCGCCATCCAACAGAAGAGTGGCAGTCATTGAAAGATTTCATAGCTCATTCAAGGAAGCCGCGCTTGAGGTTTACAACCTTGATGACTTAGTTGCCACTTTGGCCTTGAAACGAGGGCTTCGCCCCTCCCGCTTTGCATATTCTCTCGACAAGAAGCCGCCGAACTCCTACGCTGAGTTGCTAGGTCGAGCGCACAAATACATTCGTGCCGATGAAGCTGATTCTTTCCAGCGCGAGATAGACGGGGGCCCTAACAAAAAACAAGCCCGACCTGCATTTGACAGGCCACAGCAGGAGAGACCTGAGCCTTCCCGGCACCCGACAATCGGCCGAGGGCTCTTGCTCCCAGGGAAGGGATCCGTACCCCCCTGCTCGCCCCGATATCTCACATCCTGATAGAGATTGAAGGCAGCCGTTCCTCCAGCACCCTCCTCCTCTGAAGCCTGGAGTTTCCAGCAGAAGAGTGGCGAGTCATTAAAATATTTCATAGCTCGATTCAAGGAAGCCACGCTTGAGGTTTACAACCTTGATGACTCAGTTGCCACTTGGCCTTGAAACGAGGGCTTCGCGCTTCCCGCTTTGCATATTCTCTCGAATAAAAGCCGTCGAGCTCCTACGCTGAGGCCGAGTGCACAAATACATCCGTGTCGACGAAGCCAATTCTTCCCAGCGCAAGATAGACGGGGACCCTAACAAGAAACAAGCCCGACCTGCATCCGACAGGCCACAGCAGGAGAGACCTGAGCCTTCCCGGCGACCCGACAACCGGCCGAGGGATATTGCTCCCAAGGAAGGGATCCGTACCCTCCTGCTCACCCCGATATCTCACATCCTGATGGAGATTGAAGGTGAGCCATTCCTCCAGCACCCTCCTCGAGTTTTTTCCGTGACAAAAATCTTATTGTCATTTTCATCGGGACCACGGCATGACACTGAGAGCTGTCGCCAGCTTAAGAGGGCGATCGAGGACCTCATTAGCAAGGCTACCTCGGCAAGTTCATCCAGAGGGCGAATCCAGCTGCCCCAGGTCCATCAGCGCCCCTGCCTGCCCAGGTTGAAGTCAATAATGCTCCAACCGAGAAGATGGTGGCCATGATCTCCTGGAGGGCTAGTGGCCCATCTAAGAGGTTCAGGGGGGGAGGGAATAGAACCTATAATTCCTTTCTTTGAAAAGGACCTAGAGGGGGTGAGCAATCCAAATGATGATAGCGTCGTCGTTTCTATGACGATTGCGAAACATCTGTAAAGAGGATACTGGTTGATAGTGGAAGCTCGGCTGAATTCTAAGTTATGACGCGTTTGTTCGAATGAGCCTGTCCCATGACTCCCTTCGGCCCGTCGCCACCCCTCATGGGTTTCACTGGAGATTTTGTGAAGGTAGAAGGGGAAATTATCCTCCCGGTCATGGCTGGGACAGCACCCCGCCAGAAAACGGTCATGGTGAGGTTCCTGGTTGCGTGGGTCCCTCTGGCTTACAATGCCATCCTGGGCAGGCCCGGACTAAACCTGTTGGACACCGTCATCTTCACCAAAAGGTTACTTGTGAGGTTCCCAACCAATAAAGGAGTAGGGAGATGCATGGAGAGAGGAACCTATTGTCCCTCTGCTATCACATGACGCTGGCCCTCGAGAGACACCGACCTTGCCGACGCTGAGCTGGTGGACCCCAGAGATTCAGAGAGGAGGGGGGAACTAGCCGAGCACTTATTAACTTTCCCATTAGGGGAGGACTTGGCGAAGACTGTCCGAGTTGGATCGCTACTATCCAAGGAAGCGAGGGCCCGGCTCCTCTCCTTTCTTCGAGCCAACTCGGATGTGTTCGCCTGGTCGGCCTCGGACATGCCAGGCATTCCCCCTGATGTAATTACTCATAAGCTCAGCATCAATCCATAGTGCTGGCCGGTCCGACAGAAGAAGAGAAGCTTTGCCCCCAAGCGGCAGAAGGCTATCGATGAGGAGGTCTGCAAGCTATTGGTCGCCGGGCATGTCCGGGAAGTGCACTATCCAGATTGGCTCGCCAACGTTGTGATGGTCCGCAAGGCCAATGGGAGCTGAGAATGTGTGTTGATTTCACCGACCTCAACAAGGCATGCCCCAAGGATAGCTTCCCACTGCCCAGAATTGACCAGCTAGTGGACGCTACGTCGGGCCATGAGATCCTCAACTTCATGGACGCCTTTTCCGAATTTAATCAGATTAAGATGGACCCAGCGGACGAGGAGGCCACCTCTTTCGTGACCAAGAAGGGCATCTACTGCTTCAGAGTGATGCCGTTCGGGCTAAAGAATGCGGGGGCAACGTATCAGAGGCTGATGAATAGGGTCTTCGAAAACCAGATTGGACACAATATGGAGGTTTACGTGATGATATGCTGACTAAAAGCATCCATGCCGATGACCACATTGCCGACCTAGAAGAGACCTTCGATAACCTTCGCCGTTGTCAGATGAAGCTGAACCCAGGAAGTGTACCTTCGGAGTCACGGCAAATTCCTTGGCTTTATGGTGACTCAGTGGGGAATAGAAGCGAACCCGGACAAGATTCGGGCCCTCCTTGACATGAAGCCCCTGGCCAATAAAAAGGAGACTCAACGTCTGACGGGGCGGGTAGCAGCTTTAAGCCGCTTCCTATCAAAGTCTGCGGAAAGGTGTCTACCCTTCTTCAAGGCCCTGTGCAAGGTCAATGACTTTGAATGGACCAAGAGTGTCAGAGAGCATTCGAGGGGCTGAGGGAATTCCTATCCACCCACCGCTGCTGTCCAAGCCAAGGAATAGAGAAGAGCTCTTCCTCTACCTCGCGGCCTCGGCCGAGGCCGTTAGCTTCGTGCTCGTCGCACCGACACCGACGGGACTCAGAAGCCCATCTACTATATCAGCAAGGTCCTTCATGACGCAGAGACCAGGTACTCCACCAAAAAGATCATTTTTGCGCTAATTGTCTCTGCTCAGCGCCTCAGGCCCTACTTTCAAGCCCACTCGGTCGTGGTGCTCACAGACCAGCCGCTCAGAGCAATTCTATCCCGGCCCGATACCTTGGGCCGGCTGGCGAAATGGGCAATCAAGTTGAAGAATTCGATCTGTCTTTTCGACCAAGGTCGGCCATGAAGTCCCAAGTCCTTGCAGACTTCTTGGTTGAGTGCACCTGGACCGAGGAACCACCCAAAGAGCTTCACTCGGCCCCTTCAAACGCGACGGCCGAGGTCGAGGGGCGGGATTGGGTCCTTCACATCGACGACCTTCGAATTCTCAGGGAAGTGAAGTCAGTCTCATCCTAGCTAGTCCAGAGGGAGAAACGGTGGAATACGCCCTATGGTTCCTTTTTCCGCAACCAACAATCAAGCGGAGTATGAAGCCTTGCTGGCAGGCATGAGACTGGCCAAAGAGCTCGGAGTGGACTGCCTCCGAGCTTTCATCGACTCCCAGCTCATTTCCGGGCAGGTTGCTGGGGAATTCGAGGCTCGGGATCCAACTATGTCTCGCTATTTGGGTCAGTATCAGTTATATCCCTAAGGTGAGAACGCCAGAGCCGACACAGTATCCCGATTGGCCATTTCGGCCGATGGGGCCCTGGGGAGAACGTACATGGAGCATCTAGAAGCTCCAGCATCGACTCTACCGAGGAGGCCCTATCGGTCGGCCGAGATCCTTCGTGGACGAAGGCTTACGTCAATATCTCACCGATAACACTCTCCCTGATAATCCCGCAGAAGCCAAGCTGCTTAAGAGACAAGCCCCAAGTTTCTGATATTAGACGGGCACCTGTACCGAAGATCCTTCTCCTACCCGCTTCTCCGGTGTGCCACTTCGGCAGATGCCAATTACATTCTGCGTGAGATCCATGAGGGTATTTGCAGGAACCACTTGGGGGGCAGGACACTGGCGTACAAGGCCTTGCAATAGGGATATTATTGGCCTACTATGAGGAAGGATGCGGCCGAGCTAGTGCGGAGATGCGATAATTGCCAGTGGCACGCCCACATTCAACGGTGGCCAACTACCCAGCTGAGTCCCTTGTCGGCTCCATGGCCCTTTGCTCAGTGAGGGATGGATATACTAAGACCGTTTCTCCTAGCTTCTACCCAGCAGAAATTTTTGCTTGTCGCTATCGACCATTTCACCAAATGGGTGGAAGCTGAGGCGTTGGCAAAGATTACCGAGCATAAGGTCAGGACCTTCTTTTGGAAGTCCATCATCTGCTTTGGGCTACCTCACACTCTTGTCACTAACAATGGCCAGCAGTTCGACAATGCCCCTTTCAGAGAGTTCTGTGCTGAGCTAAGCATTCACCAGCAGTTCACCTCAGTTGGCTATTCCCAAACTAACGGAGCGGTCAAGATAACCAATCGCACCATTCGTTAAGGGCTAAGGATACGGTTGGATGACTTCAAAGGAAGATGGATGGAGGAGCTTCCCAATGTGCTATGGGCCTACCACACCACGCCGCGTGTTCCCACGGGGGAGACCCCCTTCAGCCTTGTGTTCGGCTCTAAGGCCATCATTCCAGTGGAGATTGGCCTCCCGAGCCCGCGGGTAGAGTCGTATAACGAGGACGATAACTCGACTCGACTGCGAGCCAACCTAGACCTGTCGAAGAAGCGCGACCTAGCACACCACAGAATGGCAGTTTATTGCCAGAGAGCCGCCAGATATTACAACGCACGTGTCCGTCCCAAAGCCTTCTTGCTAGGAGACTTGGTCCTCAGGAGAGCCAAGTATCGAGACCCACGGAGGGAGGCAAGTTGTCCCCAAATTGGGAAGGCCCCTACCGAGTCATAGAGGCCCTTCATCGTGGAGCGTACCGATCGAGAGTCTCGATGGGAAGCTTCTTCCTCGCACTTGGAATGCGAACAACCTCCGCCAATACTGCCAATAATGTACGTGATTGGATGATATTAGGTTTGAATACCTTGCTCCCGCCTTATTAACATAAAGAAGTTTGTATATCTCATGTTTCTTTAATGAAAAAGTGTTCGAGTGACTTGTCCTTCTAGCTCAAGCCCGAGTTTGGCTCGGCACCTCAAGACCGATGTACCATCGGCACCCAAGCCCGAGCTCGGCTCGACACCTCAAGACTGATGTACCATCGGCACTCAAGCCCGAACTCAGCTCGACACCTTGAAACTGATGTACCATCGGTACTCAGGCTCGAGCTCGCCTCGGCGCTCCCAGCTCGATGTACTATCGACATTCGAGATTTGTACCCGATCGGGCCTTCGAAGCTTGGCATTAACCTGGCCCTAAGGTTCAGCCTCAGCATTGACCCCGGGTTGTTACTTCAACCCGGGCCGAGCTCGTTTCTTGTTCATTCGATCTGGCGAAGGCACTGCCTCATGAACTAAGAATGCATTAAATGACACTAGGTCTAACACTTCATCAAAATCCCCGCTTTTCATTGCTCTGTTGAAAAGGTTTACAAAATGCCGACCTCGGTCGGACTTCAGTACAAAGAAAAAAAGGAAAAACATAGAAGGGGGGGAATATGTGTGCTCAGGCCTCAGTCGGCCCGTCGCTGGTCGGCCTTGGAGATGCAGACGACTCCTTCGACATTTCATTCGGCTCAAGATCGTCGAGGCTGAGAGGCCGTGGACTCGGCCGACCTTCTCCTTGCCGTCCTGGAAGCCGAGGAGATAGGCATCGAAGGAAGCTTTGGCCAATTCTTCCGCAAAGGCCATGCTCTTTCGGAACTCGTCCACTGCCCTAGCTGCTTTCTCTTCGCTGATGGCAGCCTTTCCCTCAGCCGCAGCTACCTTCCCCTAGGCTACCGCAACCCTCTCTTCGGCGACCTTGGCCTTCTCTTCCGCCCTACGGATGGTTTCCTCCATTTTTGCGCCCGAGGGTCTGACTCTCGGCGATCTCCTCGGCATTGGAGGCCGGCTTCCTTGCCGCCTCCACCTCAATGCCGAGACTGGATACGCAGGTCTTGAGCTCCGACGGTTGCCTCGCGACCTCTAGCGTTTCCTCAGACGCTCGAGCTCAGCCTCGGCCTGACGTTTGACCCCATCGAGCTCCTCGGCTCGCTCGACTAGGGCTACTGCCAGGGCCCCCTCGGCCCTCTTTGCCTGGGCCCAAACCTTAGTGGCCTCCTGCCGGGACTGGTGGAGCGCTTCTTCGGCCCGAGCAAGCATGTCCCTCAATGCCACAAGGGAGTTCGCCGTCTGCATTAGAGGGTCATCGTCAGCAAACAATCGGAAAGGGGCAAGGGCAGTGCGTAAAGAAATAACGACAACACTTACCTATAGTTGGGCTGAGAAGACGTCCTGGAAGAATGACGCAGCCCCTCGGTGGTGGAGCTCTCTCTGAAATTCGGGGCGGCAGATCTGAGTCACAGTTGCTCGGCCACCAGCCCCTGGTTCATCAGTGATGGTCTGGAGGGGAGGGCCTCGGGCTCATCCTCCCTGTCGGCCCGGCCTGGTGGGACACTGCTGGGGCCACATCGAAGGCCGACCTCTCTTCCTCGGCCTGCAGACCTGCCGACGCCTGGTCTTGCTTAGCCTGGGCCCCAAGTGGAACTCCCTCCGGGGTCAGCTCGGTCTCAGGGTAGGATGGCCTCGCATCCGGAAAGGTCGGCTCCTCAGTCGGGGGGTGGCTTCGGTTCGGGGCCCTTCGGGAGGCGTGTCGACTGTGAGATCGATGGGGAGGATGGCTCTTGGCCCCCCAGAGGTTGTTCCTGATGCCCTCAGGGTCGGCGGATCAATGGGGCCGGGGTCGGAGATCGACTTGGAGATCGGGGCCTCTTCCTCGACGGCTCGGCGTTACCAATAGCCTTCTTCTTCTTAACTGCCGCCCTCCTCACCATACGATCTGGTAGCTTCATAGCTGCACAAATCAAAGTAGGTAAAAAAAAGAGAAGAAAAGAGAGGAAGAATGAAAGGGGGCAGTGAAAGCAAGAGCGTCTAAGGTTGCTCACCGCCGCTCGGGAGGAGGCCCGCGAACTGGAGGTTATCCTCTCAGAAGCTAGTTACATCGGGGATATCGGCCGTCTGCAACATACCGAAGGCCTCCTTGTCCCTTGGAGTTACCAGGTGATTCTGGTTCGGCCCTACATTTCGGTCCCCCCAACTCGGCCTCCCCCTTCAAGGTCGGCAAAAAAGAATCGGGTCTTCCACCCTTTGACCAAGGTAGGGAGGCTAAACTTCAAGGCTCGAGTGGGCCGAGGTTGGAATACCCACCAACCTGATTGCTGACGGAGGTTATAAAAACTACTAAAAAGGGAAACCTTAGGCTCTAACCCTTAAGGCGGCACAGAACAAAGAAAGAGCATATGGTTCGATGGAATTCGAACCAATTGTGATGGTGTTAGGGAATAGAAGTCAAGAAGGTTAGCGATCAAAGGATGAAGAGGCAATCGGAGGCCAGCCTTGAGAAAGGCCTCGTACAGAGCAACCCCCGGGACGGGAGGAGATTACTCTATCATCCGGGTAGGGGCATACAATCGGATGCTATCCGAGATCCTATAAATGGCTCTAATTCTGGTCAGCTCCTTGCCGGTCACAGTGGAGACAACTCTGTCGGGAGATTCTAAAGTGGCTCTATGGGTTCCAGCGGTGATCGGACGGGTCCTGGTGGGGGCCCGACCGATAACCTGCACTGGGACAGAGGAACCTGGTTCTCGAAGAAGAGGAAGAGGACCAGGAGGGAGTGGGAGATGGAGAAGCCTGCATGTGCAGGGGAGGAAAATAGTCCTCGGGGAGAGCGAAAGAGGACCAAGAAGGAGAAGAGGCCATGGGAGAAGGACTGACCTGGCTGACGGGAGAAAAATGGCGGGAGGACGGCAGGACCCAGAGAGGAAAGCTCAGGGAGAAAAAGACTCTGGGAGTATTGAGGCATCTGATTTGGAGCGTTCCCCCTATTATAGCTCCCCTCGAGTCGTCCTGCCCAAACCAGCCTACCATGCGCAGCCTCCTATTGGGAGGGATGCCTCGGCAGTCGTTCAGCGCTGATAGCGGGATTCAATAACGTCAGCCTAATGATGGCGATGATGGCCATTGCCTTTTCGATAAGGATCCCCCATCCAATGGTGCATATCAATAGGAGTAGCGACGCTGCAACGTCCCATGCCACTGGCACTAATGAGCCCTTGCGCCCCGTGGACACGTGCCCTGTTGCGATTGGTGGCCAGGCTGGATCAGCCGCCGGTCGAGCTCACGCCCCTTTCGACGGGCGGGAGTGAACCCGCACCACCTCAGGGGCGGGGGCATCTGATGTGACTGATCAAGCTCGTTAAAGTTAACGAGGTAAGAACCTGACGAGGAGTTCCCCTCGGCCTCAGACCTCCAGGGGTCCCCTCGGACCTCCAGGGTTCCCTCGGCCTCGGACCTCCAGGGGTCCCTCGGCCTCCGATCTCCAGGGTTCCCCTCGGCCTTGGACCTTCAGGGTCCCCTCGGCCTCGGACCTCCAGGGTTCCCCTGGCCTCGGTCTCCAGGGGTCCCCTCGGCCTCCGATCTCCAGGTTTCCTCGGCCTCAGACCTCCAGGGCTTCCCTCGGCCTCGGACCTCTAGGGTTCCCCTCCACGTGGCCCACTAGCTCTCCGCAACCACCACGTGGCCCACTATCTTTCTGCAACTGCCACATAGCCCACTATCCTTTTGTAACTGCCACATGGCCATTAACTCCCAACGATTACGGATGATGGGATGTTTCGAACGTGGCCAGACCCACTATTGCCTGTACGGCCGCCACTTCCCGAAAGCATGCGAAAAGGGGACTTTGGAATAGGTATAAAAGGAAGAGAACAGAAAACACAAGGGCAAGTGAGAGTTAGGATTTTTCTTGTCTACAATTACTACTATTTTCCAAAGCACTAACTTGACCATCGGAGGGTCCTCGCTGGAACCCATCGGTCACTGAGGAACTTTCCTGCAGGATTCCCATCGAAGAGATGAGACCATGAGCCCCTTCGTCACCCGGCATTTGGAAGACGTGCTTTGGTGAGAACAGCCCGTAGGGTAGGTCACTTGCACTTAGTTAAACCGAGACTCTTCTCGATTAATAAGTATGTTTCCTAAAATAACTCTTATTTCCACACTTATTAACCACCAATTAGAAAAGGTTTGGTCAAAGATATAATCAACACATTTGATCTCATATCTTTATGAGTAAGACCCATCATTTTAAATTTCTAGCCTTAACCCAAGCATGCCGCCGTAGGGTAGGTCAGGCTTGAAATACATCTAAAAATTCTATCCTAAGAGATCTAGCCTTATTATTGAATTGAAAACACCACCGTAGGGAACGAAATCAAAGCACCTCGAGGCGTCGTTCAACTTCACGGTGCTAAACCAATGATGGAGACCAACAAATTTATTAATTACTCATTATTAAAGTGGGATTGTATTTTATTATATAAAGATAATATTTATCTTTATGAATTAAATTCAATAACATTTAAATCTTGTCATCTCATGTAGATTTAATCTATGAATTTAATTCTTTCAAGAATTGAATTCTTATAAATATTTTAAGATAACTATTATTTTTTAGAAATTAATATTAAAAAATTTTAATAATCATATTATTAAAATTTAATATCACATATTAACTTTTAAAATGATTTTTATATAAAGAATCATATTCTTGTTATTTATGAAATTAAATAGATTAGTCTTAGATTTAATAATCTCATTATTAAATTAATATCATATTAACTAACCTAAGACTATTTTTAATTTCATAACTTTATTTAAGATCAAATTCTTAATATTATAATTCCAAACTATCCATTTAAAAACCCTTTTAAATATATTTAGAATTATAATATATCTCTTTATTCATTAACTAAGACCCTATAAATAGGCATAATCATGATTAGTCAAATAGTCCTAATCAATAGTTTTATGATGTATAAGATGGGTATTTCTAATTTCTATAAGGCATGATAAAATTAACTCATCAAATATTATTTTATTTTAATGGTCGTGGGCCATCTTATGGCCAAACTGTTTGGAGTGGGCTTAGGCCCAATTTGCTTCAAAAACAAGTTTGGATTTATCCCAAACCATTTGGGATTTTTATAATGATTTTCTTCACCTACAACACAAACCAGTTTGGATTTTGATGTGATAAATCTGTGATCAAATCACAGATCCTTTTGGCTTCAAAAATTAATTCTAATGTGGTTATTAATTAAATCACAAATATTTCTTAGCAGCCTATTGTGCTCTCGGATCGCACATAGTTGGGTCAAATGCTAGCCTTCCTTGCGGTACATCCCTAATATCCCTCCGTTGGAAAGAGATCCGAAGTAGCCTCTCTCTTGGATCACCCTGGGTTGAACACGATAGAAATCAAGAACATGATAAATCCCATGCCCATAAATCTTGGGATCTATATCCCATGCTCAACTTTTAAGCAAACAGTTCACAGTAAAAATAAATACCAAATATCAAATATTTATGCATACCATATATCAAATATTTATGCATACCAAATACCAAATATTTATGCATATCAAATATCAAATATTTATACATACCCATCCATAACATGCATGCCGAATATCAAATATTATAAAACATGTCAAATTATCACATATCAACATCATGACAATATTAATACATGACCACTCTGATACCGATTGTTGGTTTTCAAAAAAAATTATATATAATAAATATAATATATATATATATATATATATATATATATATATATATATATATATCATCATATATGTGTAGCGAAAGCATGCGGATCGTTTAACATGCATAAAATTAATATTGTCATATGAAAAGAAAAAAATTATTATATAATTTTTCTAAACATAAAAACATACCGATATGTTGAGGTCTCGAAGGAACAGACGCGCCCTACTACCGGATTCGTAACTATGGATGAAGAATCTCATGGTAGAGTTTACAGACCAAGGTACTTCATAAAATACCTATAAAATTAAAACAAAACCAGAGCCTTTCTCTTTCTCTCGATATCGAATTATAGAGTGGGCTCACTCTTGATTTTCTATATTTCTCGCAACTCTGGCGCACATAAGATAAGAGAGAAAAGGAAAAAAAAAATTTTCTTTCATTTTCCTTTTTTTATCTAAAAGTTCACCTTATTTTTAAATTATTTTAATTTAGATAACGTTTATCTGTTACAACATTTAATTTAGATAACGTTTATCTGTTACAATATTTAATTTAGATAACGTTTATCTTACAACATTTAGATAACGTTACAACATTTGATGTAGATAATTTTATTGTTACAACCTATTTTGGGAACAATTCTCACATGTACATCAACTCCTTGATCATGAAAAAATTATTTTTTATTGCAACTAATTTACAAATAATATCTAAATTAAATATAATAATATCTAAATTATCAAATCTCATTTAATAATTTCAAATATTATTAATTTTAAATATCTAATAAATTAAATTTATTATTTTATTTTTATATTCTTAATAATCACATTATCAAAATTATCAAAAAAATAAAATTTCTCTCTCTCTCCATCAACTCATAATATGCGCCACTTACAAGAACAAAATTTTTTGTATGTTCCACAATAACACTTATGTGCAACAATTATTATATGAACAATATGGCTAAACACATTTTTATTTTGTTCATAACTAATTTATTGCACCAAAATAAATGTAAAAAAAGTAATCAATCAAATTGATTATTTATCTTCGTAATAAACTCTTTATTATAAATTTTTAATAAATATTTATTTAAAAAAAAAATTAATCACATTAATTTTCAATCCAAGAGTATCGATGCGATTAACCTAAACGGTGCGGGGACCATGGACCCATAATTTCAAGCTCCAATAAACTTAAATAAACTCAATTAAAACTCTTTAATTATTTATTTAGTTTATTAATCTCAAAGTTATTCACAAAATTGAGACTTAGAAAACTTGATATAATCATTACATGTAACTCAAACCTCCATAATTAGTTCATAATTAGAGCTAGGTAAAATAACGTTATACCCCTCTAATTTTCTTTTATTCTTTAAGTACCATTGATTTACGTTAAACAGTTAATTTATGATCGGATCATAAATTACGCCCATTTAGCTATATAATCAACACTTGGAACTAATTTTAAGCTTCTTTCCAAAAGCCATAATTCCATATCTTTAAATCGCATTCCCAGCCCAATGTGTTAAACCTCCAAGATGTAAGTATTGAGCCTAACATAAATGAGCTTTAACAAATAAATCAAAAGATCCAATAGCACAATCAAGGAGTCTGTGATTAAATCAGGATTAAGGTTGATTTACATATGATCATCTTGTGACATAAATTGAATTCTTTATAACGTCTTAAATAAAGATTCAAATTATGTTGGTCCAAGTCCTATATAATCTTATTATATATAATACCACCACTAAGTGTCTCTACATAAAATCAGATAAGATTATCACATTCAGAATGTTCATGGACCGTATTAGTGATTAGCGATAGAAGATCCTTACTTTATAATCACGGACATATTTAAATATATTAGCGGTAATTTTAATTCTGTTGTATACATTATACTAAAATTACAGTCTCATATATATTTTGAATTTTTATATAAATATTATCTTTCAAATAAACGAGGTAAGATTAAAGAAAAATATTTTTTTATTAATTTAAAAAATTAAAAAGTATAAATAAATCTGATTTTAAGGGCACTGTTCTAACAGAAACACATCAAGATTATATTTTGCAAATAAATTTGGAATCCGATGCATTATACAGTTTCCTAAAGTACTAAATGAGGCACATGAACCCTTACCTTTTAATTACTGAAATCAAAGCTGGAAGAATGTCGCTTACTTTTAACCTTTTTAACCAGCTTCTCAGCATCCTCTCTCGACATGGGAGGGTGGGAGGGAGAGACGGGTTGTCAGTTCATTTGGGCAATAGAGAGAGCGGATAGGATTAGGATTGGGATCGGGATCTTGTGCTCCATGTCCATGTTTCCGACAATGTTCTCACAGAAATTGTTCTTAATCTCCACCAGGAAACGGGCTCTAGCACCAAAGTCGCCCAAGAGATTACCGCCCATGGGAAAGGATGGAGGCATGGAGGCAGGGGAGGGCCTCAAGTAACGATGACGGGGGACTTGAGGGCCGTTGATCAGGGGTGGGGTCGGGGCCGGAATCGAAGGAAAAGGCATCTCCGGGGAGGAAAAGAGGGTTGGTTTGGCTGTCGGCGACAATGGTGGTGGTGGTGGTGGAGGAGGAAGCCGAAGTCGAGGGCCTTCTTGGTCCAGGCGGGGGAGAGCTTTGGGAGATGAAGAAGGATGGCCTGGGTGTAGGCAGCGGCGAGAGCATGGTGGCAGGGGACGGCCTTGGCAATAATGCAGGACTTTAGGGCCACTAATTGGGGGTGAGAGGGCCGGGGCTGGGATCTGGGGAGGGGGCAGCGGGAAGAAAAGAGCAGGAGGCAGGGGAGGGCCTCGGCAATGAAGTGGGACTTGAGGGCCAATAATTTGGGGTGAGAGAGCCGGGGCCGGGATCCAGGGAAGAGACATTTTTGGGAAGAATAGAGGGTTTCTTTGGCCACCGACGGCGGTGGAGGAAGTCTCTGCCATGGGCATCGACATGGAAAAAAGTGGGGAGCAGAGGACGCGAGGAAGTTCGCATCTTTGGTATTTATAAAGATGGAAGCGCGCTCTAGCGGTCTCCATGCCACATGGCGTAAAAGTAATTTACTTAAATACCTAATCAACATCTTGATAAATTTTTTTATATAAATAGATTAAAAATTGATGTGGCTGATCAAATCTTGTTAGGATTAACAGAGAAAGCAATGGACCGAACCCCCACCTCAGCCTCCGGGTCCCCCTCGGCTTCGGTCTTCAAGGCCCCTTCGGCCTCGGACCTAGAGTCCTCTCGGCCTCAGACCTGGAGTTTCCTCGACCTCGGACCTCATGTCCCCTCGGCCTCATATCTGGAGTCCTCTCGGCCTCGGACTTCGTCCCTTCAGCGCCCAGCAGCAGGCCCTCCCGGGCCTCGATCTTCATCCCTTCGACCTTTGGCTGCGGGTCCCCTCAGCCTCGGACCTCAGTCCCTCTCTACCTCGAGCCGCCTAATACTGACATGTGGCCCACTAACTATCTGCAATAGTGCGTGGCCACAACCCGTAACGGTGCACGCCTGACACGATAGGCCTACCTACCATCTGTGGCACCGCGCCCGGCAGATGGCTGACGGGACAAGATACCTCTGACATGCTCAGTGTCGGTTGCGATCTGTCACTGTCAGCCTGGCCATCTGTCCGCTACTGAACAATGGCACCTCGAAATCAGCCATCTTCTGAAAGCGAAAAAAGGAATCTTTTAACAGGTATAAGATCCCACACTCACAACGAGGAAGGGATCTAAACTTAAGCTCTTTAGCTATCTTTCTGCTAGCTCTTTTCTTCACTGTTTCCAAGTCACTTACTTGAGTGTCGGAGGGTCCCCATCGGTGCAACTGATATTCGGGGACTTTCTTGTAGAAGTTCTTCAAGAAAAATGACCTCTGTTTTCCGGTGTTGGAGGAACGTGACTTGGCGGCAACAGAAATGATAAACTATCTAATGATTTAATTCATATTTTATAAGCGAGGGGCAAAGGTATATCCAATCCTCATCACTTCTCATGTCTTAAACATCTTTTACCTAATTATTTTTTAAAAAAATATATATATTAAACATAGGTTTGTTCTATTAGCACTCAGATTGTGGTAGCCATCAATCTGATTCATGTTAACAGATATGACATTCTAGACTGTGGGATATTTTCAAACAGTCAACATGAACACTATTTACCATTATCCATTCAAACTGATCCTGAGCTGCTCTCCGACACTTGCGACTCTGCTTCAAAAACGCGGAGGAATCTCTGGTCTCAAACAAGAGCCCAATTTCCTTTTTTTTTAGGGAAAATAAAAATGGGTGACCAGACAGGGGTCCATCAAACTTTGTTTCCTTCAACATCTTCACTCCATGAATTTTATGGCTGTAACGCTAATACTGCTTTGGTAATAAAGCCTCGAGCCATTGTTTCAAATCCAGCCAGACGAAGGCCACCATGAGTTCTGGTTTGCAAACTGCCTTCAACGCCAAAAGATGAAAACCCCCTTCCTCTCCTCATGGCCTCCCCAAATAAAGGCTCTGAAGTTGGCTCTGAGCATTGAATCATCTGCTACAGGATAAGACAATTTGATGACAGATGAAGGGCAGCAACCAGAGCTGATTGAAGCAGGATATGCAACCTAAGAAGTACTGAGCTTTCCATTTTGATGAGTCTAACTTGCCCATAATCCTACGTGTTGACGCTCGATCATCGAAATTAACCGTCAAGAGGCGTCGTTTGCTAGTGCAGTCTCCTCCGGAGCGGATGGCCTGCAAGAAGTCCCGGGGTCGGAGGGTTGCTCCGATGGGGACCCTCCGACGGTCAAGTTAGCAACCGAGGTCGCAGCAGTGAAAGCTTGAAGAAGCTCTCGAGAAGAAGAAAGCTTTTGAGAATCAGAAGGTTTTCTATTGGTTCAATGTGTGGGTGCAGGTGTATACCTCTTTACTTCGGACTCTCTTACCCTTTTATAGACTTTCGGTATCTGCCTGGGGATCTACTACGTGGGGTTCAGTGAAGAGAATGTCTACCAAACTCGTGGCGATTGTGTGAATATGAGTTGGTCGGTGGGCCTGGTCCCATTGGGCACATGGGTATGACGGTTGGTGGGCTTGGTTCCATTAACGGCGCGGGCCAGGCGGTAGGTGGGTCTGGTTGCGTTAGGCAGTGCAGGCCAGGCAGTAGGTGAGCCTGATTGTATCATACGGCGCAGGCCAGACGGTAGGTGGGCCTAACCATATCAGGCGGCGCGAGATGCCTTGGGAAAGTCGGGCCGCTGAGGGGTCGACTTAAAGGAAGCGGGGCCATCAAGACCGCCTTGGAAGAGTCGGGGCCGCTAGGGGTCGACTTGGAGGAAGCGGGGCCATCGAGGCCGCCTCGAAGGAGTTAGGGCCACTGGGGGCCGATTTGGAGGAAGCAGGGCCATCGAGGCCACCTCGGAAGAGTCAGGGCCACTGGAGGCCAACTTGGAGGAAGCGGGGCCGTCAAGACCGCCTCAGAGGAGTCGGGGCCGCTGGGGGCCGACTTGGAGGAAGCGGGGCCGTCAAGACAGCTTCGAAAGAGTTAGGGCCGCTGAGGGCTGACTTGGAGGACGTGCAGCTCACTGAAGAGCGAGTCCGCCTTGGAAACGCGCTACCCTGCTGAAGAGTAGGGCCGCCTTGAAGGAGCGGACGGCCGCCTGCCCCTGTACGCGCCGTTAGTGAGTTTCGCTGTTAACGTCCACGTGGCGCCACCGGCCACATCAGATGACCCTCTGCTCCTGAACTCGAGGGGCCATGCGCCCACTGACCCTTGGGCAAAAGGAGCGCAAAAACTTGTAATAATCGCTGGCTTTCGTGCGCCTTCAATTGTCGGAGGTGCGGCGTGTCCTCCCAAGGCTGTCGCTTCGAGATCCTTTCATAATCAAGTGAAAATGTAGGAGGTGACATCAGCATTGGGCGCACCGAGAGAATATCTCTCGAAGAAAGGGAAAAATGGGTGTCATCATTACTCCACCTCTTCTCACGTCCTAGCATTGGCCAAAAATCTCACTCCCTGGGCGGGAACAAGGTGTTGTATCTCAGGCACCGGCGGGATCATCAACAGTTGGAGGTCGCGCATGCAATTACAGAAGGCTGTGTTGTGCTGCCTTGGGCGAGGCAATTCGAAAAGCTCATATAAAACTGCTTTTTCCTAATGAGGGCAACCTTTATGCTACCATCATCTTTCTTGTTGTCTTCTTCCTCCTGAGCCCTGAACTTTTAGAGTCTGAAACTTTCATCTTCTTTCCCCGACATCAGGTCAGTCTCCTTTTGCTTCCCTTCTACTCTTTGCCCTCCTCGTCTTGAGTCTATGGATCATCGCGCCATTAGGGAAGATAAGAGGCCTATTGTGAGCTCCTCTCGATCCTCGGAGGAGGAAGAGGAGGTTCCCCTAGTTCACTGAAGGCGTCAGCCGATCGGTGGTATCACCATCCGCGACTGTCCGATGGTAGATGTTCAATCACCACCCTGAGCGTCTCCCTCTAGGGTATCTCCACCTAGGGTAGCTCCATCATCCCTAGCCCATCCAGCCTCTCCTCCGGTAGCAAGCTCTAATTTGGTAGGGCCGGGGGGGTGGCTTCTACCATAAGCCCCGAGGAAGTAGAGAACCTTAGGGGTAGGTATAGGGTCCCTAGTTGTCTGTCCATGCCTGGACCCAAGAACAGGGTGACCTCTGACCGATCCAGTTGGGTAGCTCTGTACGAGGAGTTCTTCAGGTGCGGGCTTCGTCTTCCTTTTCATCCTTTCATTCTGAATCTATTAGATAGGTATAGACTGGTTCTAGCGCAGTTTACTCCGAACTCGATTCGGATCATCTGTGCTTTTGCTGTCCTTTGCTTCTTTCAGGGCTCGGGAGCTAGGATTTCTATGTTTCGGGCCCTCTATAAGCTCTGCCACCATGGTGAAGATAGATGATGGATTTTCACTTCTAGGCTGGGTCGGACCCTACCTCTTCACCTTCCCTCAAAAGTCAAGGAATGAAAATCTCGCTTCTTGTTTTCCCACATGATGGGGTAAGGACGAGTTCGAGGGAGCCTGATGTTGGCCCCAATAAGAACTCTGCCGTGGACATGGGGGACTAAGAGCTCTTCGACCGCCCGATGTCCTCCGAGATCCCCTCCTACAAGGAGTTGTTGGCCAAGGAGAATCTCTATGAGGCCAAGTTGGCCCCGGCAGTTGGTGAGCGTGAGATCTCATCCTTCTCATCCTCTGACTTGATCTTTTCTTTTTCTAACAGTCAGCTTCTTGTGCAGTGATGAAGGTGCCTGCCGAGAAGCTAAAGGAGGCTATACGGAAGAAGAGGCACGAGGCCGGCAACGAGGTGAGGCTAGTGAAGAGGGTTCGATGGAAGACTCAGGGCGAGTGGGCCCAGGCCTCCAAAGTCCCTACAAAGGTGGCCTTGGCAGAGGTGGTCCCTACAGAGGAGCCAAGGGAGGGCATCCTGGCCGAGGTGCTTGCAAGTGAAGGCGTTCCCGCGATGGCCGAGACGGGAACGGAGAAGAGGGGCGAGCCAGCCCTGACCAAAGGCATTAGTGAAGGATCCCCAGCTCTTGAGCTGATGGTCATCGATTTGGACTCCGAAAATGGGACTCCAGCCCCACGAAGCCGGCTAAGGTGGGTGAGTCGGGGGCCGAGGGAGGACGTTCGAGCCGAAGGCGGAAGAGATCCCCCCAGTGGCCAGAGAGGGGGAGGCTGCGGCGATGACGAACGAAAGCGAGGTGGGGCCGACGGATGAAGGTGGGGCGGAGCTGGAGGACTCGCCATCGCCACCCGCCCGAGCGACCATCTAGCGGGCAGTCAAGAAGGCACTGGCCCAGCCACCGCGGCTGTCGCCGATGTTCTTGGCCATGGAGGATGCAAGGCACACAGAGAGCCTGCTAGAGAGGGTGCATCTGCCACACTTCCATGCACAGCTGCGCTGCGAGACCATCGTCGAGCTCCTCGACGCAGCCTATGTGTCGATGCTACAGGTAACTTCTATTTGTGCCCCCCTTGTATTCCTCTGATTTGATCTATAGCTGGCCGGTTGACCCATGCATATGGCCAACGAGGTCCTTGCCATCAGGGACTCCATGCTCCGGATGTGTGACTTGGCCTCACGTTCCCAGGAGAGAGTGACCAAGTACCGGGACCAATGCAGGGGAATGGTTGAGAAGTTTGACCAGAAGCTAGAAGAGGCCAAGGCCCAGGAGAATGACCTGGCCAGCAAACTCGTCGTGTCGGAAGTCGACCAGGATGAGTGGAGGGCCCGGTTCAGGGAGGCAAAGAGCAAGGCGGCGATTGAGCTCAACCGGGCCTTCGCGGCCGAGACCAAGTTGGCAGTGGTCTCGGCGAGCCTGGCATCAACCGAAGGGAGGGTCAATGAGTTGACTCGCTGGATCAAAGATGCCGAGGGCTAGGCCGACATGACAGCAGCCAATGCCCTTGCCGCCAAGGAGAGGGCTGTTGAGGCAGAGGCGGCGGCGCAGGAGGGCAAACAGAAGGGGGTCAAAGCCATTGCTCAAGTCTGGGATGCCGAGGCCTGGGCCGAGGAGGCCAAGAGACAAGCCTAGGGAGTCGAAACCCAGGCCGAGAAGGCCGAGGCCTGGGTCCGGGAAGCCGAGTCCTAGCTCAGAGTACCATCATGGAATTCCAGAGCTTGCCGGAATTCAAGCAGGAAGTGACCGAAGCCAGCCTCGACGCTTACACTCAGGGCTTCGGGCACTGCAAAGCAAAGATCCCCGAAGTCTTCGGAATCAACGATCTCGACCTCGAAGCTATCTAGCCTGGGGACTTGGATGACGAAGAGACGGATGGGGACGAAGCCGGCGGAGAGTTGGGATCCGGCGAGCCATAGACTTTTAGGCTTTTGCTTTTGTATTTTCCTTTTCCTTTTCTATATTTTTTTTCCTTTTCTTGTAACCGACTTTAAATCATATTTTGTAATTGCATTGAATATTAATAACAAGGAAAAATTTATGTCCAAAAGTCTCCTCCTGTCTTCTGTGGCTGCTTCGAGTGTCTGTGTGTCACGCTAGTCCCAATACTTAGGCTCAATAGCAAGTGGTCGCAGTCCCCACTGTGATCCGACTAGGGTTCGCATGAACTCGTGTTGTCGGCCGAGTCCTTCATCCTTTAGCCATCCAATGGAACGAACGCAGGGTGTCGGCGCTGGTCAAGGAACGCTTAAGCGCATTTAGGAATCTTTTAGAACCGGCTTGAGGGTTTGTGAGCGGGTACGGAGGTGTTAGAGACTTGAACCATCTCGGGGGTGCCTCTGCATTGGACCGAGAGGTGTCCCGTTAGCTATGATGCTGCCGAGCTTCTTTAGAACTATCTCGGGGGTTTGTGTGCCGGCCCAAGGGGTGACTAGAGCGGGTACAAAGCTATTAGGGACTTGAAATATCTCGGAGGCACCTCCGCGCCAACCGAGAGGTGTCCCATTAGCCGCGATGCCGCCGAGCTCCTTTAGAATCGCCTCGGGGGTTTGTGTGTCGGTCCGAGGGATGACTCGAGCGGGTACGAAGCTGTTAGGGACTTGAACCATCTCGGAGGTGCCTCCGCATTGGACCGCAAGGTGGCACGTTAGCCGCGATGCTGCCGAGCTCCTTTACAACCACCTCGGAGGTTTGTGTGCCAGCCCAAGGGATGACTCGAGCGGGTACAGAGCTGTTAGGGACTTGAACCATCTTGAGGGCGCCTTCGCCCCAGACCGAAAGGTGTCCCATTAGCCGCAATGCCATCGAGCTCCTTTAGAACCACCTCGGGGGTTTATGTGCCAACTAGAGGGATGACTCGAGCGGGTACAGAGCTATTAGGGATTTGAACTATCTCGGAGGCATCTCCGCACTGGACTGAGAGGTGTCCCATTAGCCGTGATGCCACCGAGCTCCTTTAGAACTGCCTCGGGGCTTTGTGTGCCGATCCGAGGGGTGACTCGAGTGGGTACGAAGCTGTTAGGGAGTTGAACCATCTCGGGGGCGCCTTCGTGCTGGATCGAGAGGAGTTCCATTAGCCATGATGCTGCCAAGCTCCTTTAGAACTGCCTCGGGGGTTTGTGTGCCGGCCCGAAGGGTGACTCGAATGGGTATGGAGCTATTAGGGACTTGAACCATCTCAGGAGCATCTCTGTGCCAAATCGAGAGGTGCTTCGTTAGCCACGATGCCGCTGAGTTCATTTAGAACTGCCTCGGGGGTTTGTGTGTCGGCCTGAGGGGTGACTCGAGCGGGTACAGAGCTGTTAGGGACTTGAACCATCTCGGAGGTGCATCCATGCCGGACCGAGAGGTATCCCGTTAGCCGCAATGCTGCCGAGCTCCTTTAGAAATGCCGAGCTTCTTTAGAACCGCCTCGAGGGTTTGAGTGCCGGCCCAAGGGGTGACTCGAGCGGGTACGGAGCTATTAGGGACTTGAACCATTTCGGGGGTGCCTCTGCGTCGGACCGAGAGGTGTTTCGTTAGCCGCGATGCCACCGAGCTCCTTTAGAACTGCCTTGGGGGTTTGTGTGCTGGCTTGAGAGGTGACTCAAGCGGGTACGGAGCTGTTAGGGACTTAAAATGCCTCGGGGGTGCCTACACGTCAAACCAAGAGGTGTTCTGTTAGCTGTGATGTCGCCAAGCTTCTTTAGAATTGCCTCGAAGGTTTGTATGCCGGCCCAAGGGGCGACTCGAGCGGGTACAAAGCTGTTAGGGACTTAAACCATCTTGGAGGTGCCTCCGTGCTGGACCGAGAGGTGTTTCATTAGCTGCGATGCTGCCGAGCCTCTTTAGAACTGCCTTGGGGGTTTGTGTGCTGGCCCGAGGGGCGACTCAAGTGGGTACAGAGCTATTAGGGACTTGAACCATCTTAGGGGTGCCTTCGCGCCAGACCGAGAGGTGTACCATTAGCTGCGATGCTGCCAAGCTCCTTTAGAACCTTCTCAGGGGTTTGTGTGCCAGCCCGAGGAGCGACTTGAGCGGGTATGAAGCTGTTAGGGACTTGAACCATCTCGAGGGCATCTCCACGCCAGACCGAGAGGTGTTCTATTAGCTGCAATGCCGCCAAGCTCCTTTAGAACCGCCTCGAGGGTTTGTGTGCCAGCCCAAGGGGCAACTCGTTCGGGTATGGAGCTGTTAGGATCTTGAACCACCTTGAGGGAGCCTCCGTGTTAGACCGAGAGGTGTTCCGTTAGCTGCGATGCTGCCGAGCTCCTTTAGAATCACCTTAGAGGTTTGTATGCTAACCCGAGAGGTGACTCGAGCGGGTACGGAGCTGTTAGGGACTTGAACCATCTTGGGGGTACCTCCGCGCTAGACCGAGAGGTGTCCCATTAGCTGCGATGCCGTCGAGCTCCTTTAGAACCGCCTCGGAGGTTTGTGTGTCAGCCCGAGGGGCGACTCGAGCGGGTACGAAGCTGTTAGAGACTTGAACCATCTCGGAAGTGCCTCCGCACTGGACCGAGAGGTGTCTTGTTAGCTGCGATGCCGTCGAGCTCCTTTAGAACCACCTCGGGGGTTTGTGTGTTGGCCCGAGGGGCGACTCGATCAGGTACAGAGCTGTTAGGGACTTGAACCATCTCGGGGGCACCTCCGTGCCGGACCGAAAGTTGTTCCGTTAGCTACCATGCCGTCGAGCTCCTTTAGAACCACCTCGGGGGTTTATGTGCCAGCCCGATGGATGACTCGAGTGGGTACGGAGCTGTTAGGGACCTGAATCATCTCAGAGGCACCTCTGCGCCGAACCAAGAGGTGTCCCGTTAGCCACGATGCCACCGAACTCCTTTAGAACCATCTCGGAGGTTTGTGTACCAACCGAGGGGTGACTCGAGTGGGTACGAAGCTGTTAGGGACTTGAACCGTCTCGAAGGCGCCTCCGTGCCAAACCAAGAGGTGTTTCGTTAGCTGTGATGCCACCAAGCTCCTTTAGAACTGTCTCGAGGTTTGTGTACCGGCCCGAGGGGTGACTCGAGCGGGTATGGAGCTGTTAGGGACTTGAATTGTCTCGGAGGCGCCTTCGCACCGGACCAAGAGGTGTACCGTTAGCTGCGATGCCGCCGAGCTCCTTTAGAACCGCCTTGGAGGTTATGTGCCAGCCCAAGAGATGACTTGAGCGGGTACAGAGCTATTAGGGACTTGACCCATCTCGGGGTCACCTCCGCGTCGGACCGAGAGGTGTTCCGTTAGCTGCAATGCTGCCGAGCTCCTTTAAAACTACCTTGGGGGTTTGTGTGCTGGCCCGAGGGATGACTCGTTCGGGTACGGAGTTGTTAGGGTCTTGAATCGCCTCGAGGGCGCCTCCACGCCGGACTGAGAGGTGTCCCGTTAGCTACGATGCCGCCGAGCTTCTTTAGAACCGCCTCAGGGTTTTGTGTGCCGGCCCGAGGGGCGACTCGAGTGGGTATGGAGCTGTTAAGGACTTGAACCATCTCGGAGATGCCTTCACGCAGAACCGAGAGGTCTCCCGTTAGTTGCGATACTGCCGAGTTCCTTTATGTTGGCCCAGATGACAACCCAAGAGGGGGGGGTGAATTGGGTTCTTTAAAAAATTAGCCTTTTAAAATAGTTTGCTTGAGAAGAATGAAGGTAAAGGCAATATAAATAAAAAGTGCAGGGAATAAAATAGAGATAGAGAAAGAGTCAATGAAAGCACTGCAAACACAATGATTTTATAGTGGTTCGGTGTATCCAACACCTACGTCCACTCCCAAGATTCACTTGGGTCCATACTATAATCTTCCTTGATTACAGCCGAGTTGTTTTACAAGCTCACAACTCAAACTTATTGTTTTCCCGGGATCACAACGAACCCAGCTGGTTTTCTGGGCTCACCAGCACAAAAACCCTAACACAAGCTATCCCAAGCTTGTACCGAGGTAAGACTACCTCCACTAGTTCAATCCCCCAGATTGAACTAGATACAAATAATAGAAATGTTGTTTTTCAATTACAAAGCTCCTTAATGAGCAGATAATCAAATATAAGAATAACAAGGTTTAGAAAAGCCTGATTTATAGTTGGTTGGCTTTTGAGCTTTTCTTCTTTTCTTCTTCTCCTTGCTGGGTTGAATCAAGCCTCAGCTCCGATTCTTTACAGTTGAAGCAGTTGAGAAGGGTTGAAAAGCAAGAAACGAATCCTCTTTCTCCAAGTTGGGAAATCCACCAAAACTTTGATTTGAATGCCTTGGATTCCTCTTGAGCTTTTTGGAGTGGAGTGGATTTGAGCTAGAAGGTATTCCTCTTGAGATTCAGGCTCTCTCTTTTTCAGATTTTTGAAATGGGATTTCTCTATTTCCGAATTTTCTCTTAGTTTTTCTTTTTTTTTTTCTTCCTCTCTTTTTTTTGAATGATAGTCTTCCCTTTTTATAGATTTCTTTCAGACCATTTTTGGAAGAAAACTATCCGTTGGAGTGTACCTTGTAACAAAATATATCTGTTAGAAATAAGGTAAAATAGAAATATTACCGTTAGAGCTGATCTGGCAATTTGATTTTTCGTTCCAGGTGGGTTGGAGTCGACTCTAACTTTTCTGGAGTCGGCTCTAGCTCGAAGCACTTTAAAACGTTATTTCTGGAGTCGTCTCTGACTTTTCTGGGGTCGACAAGAAACTTTTCTGGAGTCGACTCTAACTTACCCGGAGTCGACTCTAGGTCGGGGCCAGAAAAATCGACGTTCTGTTTCTTCTGTGAGAGTCGGCTCTAACAGTCTTGGAGTCGACTCTAACTTCCGTGCCAGATCCGGAGTCGGCTCTGTGATTCTCGGAGTCGACTCTAATGTCTGCAATCTTACCTAGACATTAGATTCGATCCAGAACACGATGTAACTCTAGATTTTGATCATTCAATAGACTTATAATCTGAAACACTTAATCAAAATCATTAGAGCCTCCATTAGTTATACTCAAATAGTTTTGTTAATCATCAAAATCATCAATTGGGTCAACAATCTTCCCCTTTTTGATGATAACAAAAACTTTGAGTATATGCATTCAAAAATTCATTCGAACTAAAGATTATAGTCATTTTAAAATTTAAAACATTTTTAATGAAGGATTTGATGCCAATATTCAAAGTAAACTTTTAAAATTGTGCATGAGTTCAATATAATCCATCAATTATGAACATTTAATCTAAATGTGCAGAAAATTGCAATTGAGCTTGTTGTTAAGCTCCCCCTGCATTGAATAGCTCCTCCTATATATAAACATCGAATTTTAACTGATTAAAATTTCAAGTCATTTTGCATGAACAATCATTTCTCCCCCTTTCTTTCTTTCTTTTATGCATATTCAACCATCTCTCATTAAAATTTCAAGTCATTTCTTTCTTTGCATATTCAACCATCTCTCTCCCTTTTTTGTTATCAGCAATAAGGAGAGTGTTAGATAAAGAAAGTTATTAGAGAAAAATTGTAGGTTCAATAAGACATAGGGATTCAAGCGGTCAATATTTGAAAATGTAAAATTGCATTTCATAAGTAAGAAACATTACATAAGTTGATTCATGTACATTCCAAAATGAAATACATTAGATACTCAAAAATTCCTAAACACAAACTATCAAAATCAAGGTCAAATATGTTTGAATACAATTTTCTTCAAGTGACCTATGATTTCCATTACATCTTCTTTTTGAGATTTCTTAAAGTTTTCAAGACAAGCTTCAATCTGTGAGACTGCAAGGTCAATGTCCTTCTTCAGTTGACCAGTTGCATGAACATAAGATCCCGACCCATCAGCAATGCCTTCCATCCTTTCAAAGATTTTGTGAAGTTCAGCACCAAAGGATTCAACAGAATTGCTTATGGAAAAGGAGATCATGTCCAGTCTCGAATTAAGTTCTTCTTTCAACTGATTAAAGTCTTCTTTTAATTGATTAATCTCATGAGATCTCTGACTATCATATTCAGCAAGCAAAGCTCTTAACTGACCAATCTGTTCATCAGAGAATCTCCCAGAAGCAGTAATAGACTGATGTGGAGGAGAGGGAACTGTGCTTGGTCCGGCCTCTGAAGGTCCAGCTGTAGATGGTCCCGCAATAAATGGATCAGGGACTGATGGTCCCGCAGTGGATGGTCCAGGGATATCTTCTACTCTGGTCTCTTCTGCTCTATCTCTTTCAGCTCTTTCATCTCTTCCTCCTTTCATCCATACACCATTTAACTTCTTGAAGCCCATTCGATGAATAGTAGAGATACTATAATAGTCAGTGTGCCTCAATTTTCTTAGGGGTTCATTCTCCATAATAAGCACACCTTGGCTTCTAAAGATTAATGTCAAAATCATACCATATGGCAGTGTAGATCTTCTCTTTGTAGCAGCCTCTGCCATATATCCAATCATCATGCCAGCTAGGTTGACTGGCCTTCCAGTAATTATACAATCCATCAAAAGAATGTCTCGCTCCGAGACGTACTCAAATCTACCAATTTTTGGAAATAAAATTCTTCCACAAATGTTGTGTAGTAACCTGAGTTCCAGATTTAATTGATTTGCAAGGATTTCCTCAAACTCGGTTACATCCCTCCCTAACATTCTTGTCAATGCTCCACTTCTATCATCATGTTGATATTCCATAATACCGACTGTGGGCATTTCTAACAAATTTCCAAGTATTTCAGCGGTTATTGTAACTCTTGTTCCTCTTGCCATACTGATTAAACCGCCTTCTCCTCTACTCAAATCATTGTAAAACTCTCTCACTTAGGCTGGATAAGTGGGGATATCTAATGAGCAAATCTTTTCCCACCCCATTTCTTTCAAACATCTTCCTATTGTGAAGCCTTCCGACTCAAAGAAATCAAAATTGACCTTTCTTCCAGTTGTGATAGTCTTACCGGCTAGTTGATCAACTTTGGTTGAAGAGGGTGAAGGAGGGGAATCTTCTTGAGTGGCCGAAGAGGAGGATGACGAGGGTTGCCTCCGAATAGTGCGTCGCCTCATTAGAACGGATGCTCCACCGACGAAACCGCGCCTCTTAGGTGCCATTGAGAAGATTTGAATGTTTAATCAAAGGCTTTGAGAAGATTGGGGAAGTTAGAAAGGCTTTGGAGCTTTTTGGAGAGGTTTTGGGAGACGGATGGAATGATTTGGGGTCGACTCCGCCTTTTTATTTTTGACCTAGCTCGACTTAGAGTCGACTCCCGAAAACTGGGTGTCGGCTACGAATCAGAAAGTCTGTCAGCGCTCGAATTAGAGTCGGCTCCACAAAAGCCAGAGTCGGCTCTAATTGCTTAGACAGAACATCAAAACCAAGGTGTCGACTCCACAAACTGTTAGAGTCGACTCTAACAGTTTCAGAGATCAAGTTTCAAGGATCTGAAACTATTCTAATTAATCATCAAATTCTAGATAAATGTTCCTTAGTAATTGGGAAACAATGAATCAATATCTAGATAGATTTCCTTATTGAATATCGAGAATTTCAAGAAATAGATGAGATCTAGATAGTTGTCCTTAAGATTTTCAGAAAACTATTCCAAAGGATCACAAACTCCTAATTCTCCTCTAAGATAACAAAATCTCTCTTCACTTAAGGGTTTTGTTAATATATCTGCCAGTTGTTCTTCAGTATTCACATAATCAAGATAAATTTCATTATTGGCAACATGTTCTCTTATAAAGTGATATCTTATTTCAATATGCTTTGTTCTTGGGTGTTGAATTGGATTTTTAGTTAGATTGATTGCACTTGTATTATCACATCTTATAGGTGTCTTATCAAGTGTGATACCATAGTCTTCAAGTTGTCTCTTAATCCATAGGATTTGAGCACAGCAACTTCCAGCTGCAACATATTCTGCTTCAGCAGTAGATAATGCAACCGAATTTTGCTTTTTGCTAAACCATGAGATTAAGTTACTTCCTAAAAATTGGCATGCACCACTTGTGCTTTTTCTATCTAACTTACATCCAGCATAATCAGAATCAGAATAAGCAATCAGATTTAATGTTGAGTCTCTAGAATACCATAAACCTACATTTTTTGTTCCACTTAAGTATCTTAGTATTCTTTTAACAGCAATTAAATGTGATTCTTTAGGTTCAGATTGAAATCTAGCACATAAGCAAACAGCAAACATTATGTCTGGTCTACTTGCAGTTAAGTAAAGTAGGGATCCGATTATACCTCGATAATATTTTTGATCAACCTTCTTACCTTCTTCATCTTTATCCAGCTTGCATGAAGGACTCATTGGTGTTCCGAGGGGTTTGATTGATTCCATACCAAACTTCTTTAGAATTTCTCTTGTGTACTTTGTTTGGTTGATAAAGATTCCCTCTTTGCTTTGTTTGATTTGGAGTCCAAGGAAGAAATTGAGTTCTCCCATCATGCTCATTTCAAATTCTCCCTGCATTAACTTAGCAAACTCTTGACATAGAAGATTGTTAGTAGCACCAAATACAATGTCATCAACATAAATTTGAACTACAAGTAAATCTTTATCTTTTCTTTTCAAAAATAATGTTTTATCAACATTTCCTCTTGTAAAATCATTTTCAATCAAAAATTTACTTAGTCTATCATACCAAGCTCTAGGTGCTTGTTTCAATCCATATAAAGCTTTGTGCAATTTAAAAACGTGATTTGGAAATTCATGATCTTCAAAACCTGGTGGTTGTTCTACATATACTTCTTCATTTATTAATCCATTTAAAAATGCACTTTTGACATCCATTTGAAATAAAGTAATGTTCATGTGACATGCAAATGCTAGTAATAGCCTAATGGCTTCTAATCTAGCTACAGGTGCAAAGGTTTCATCAAAATCAAGACCTTCTTCTTGATTATATCCTTTTGCAACTAATCTAGCTTTGTTTCTAATTACTATGCCATTTTCATCTAGTTTATTTCTAAAAACCCATTTTGATCCTATAACAGATAATTTTTAGGTCTTTCTACTAAAGTCCATACATTATTTCTAGTGAATTGATTTAATTCTTCTTGCATTGCTAACATCCAATTATTATCTTTTTCAGCTCTTCAATGGTTTTAGGTTCAATTTGAGAAACAAATGCAAGGTGATTACTAATATTTCTCATAGATGATCTAGTTCTTATTCCTTGAGATGGATCACCTATAATCAATTCCTTGGGATGACTATAAGCGTATCTCTAATCTCTTGGTAGATCTATATCATTATGATTAGTATTAATATCATCAGCATTAGGCGAATCATTATCTTTAACTTTTTGTTCATGATCTGAAGATACATCAATATTAAGTTTTTCAAGATTATTTTCGAGAATGTTTGTATCTTCCTCATCATCAATCCTTTTGGAACTTGATGCTAAAGATTCATCAAAAATTACATGAATAGATTCTTCAACAATTAGGCTTCCTTTATTGAACACTCTATATGCTTTACTAGTTGTTGAATAACCTAAGAATATTCCTTCATCAGATTTTGCATCAAATTTACCTAAGTTACTTTTACCATTATTATGAATAAAACATTTACAACCAAATGCATGAAAATATTTAATGTTTGGTTTTCTATCATGTCATAATTCGTAAGGTGTTTTCTTTAAAATAGGTCTGATTAAGGCTCTATTTAGGATGTAACATGCTGTGTTAATAGCTTCCGCCCAAAAGTATTTCGGGAGTTTACTTTCACATAGCATGGTACGGGCCATGTCTTCTAAAGTCCTATTTTTCCTTTCAACTACTCCATTTTTTGTGGGGTCCTAGGTATAGAAAAGTTATGATTAATACCATTTTCATTGCAAAAACTTTCAAATAAGTGATTTTCAAATTCAGTTCCATGATCACTTCTTAGAGACACTATGGTAGTGTTTTTCTCATTTGTTACTTTCTTGAAGAATTTCATGAATATCGAGAAAGTCTCATCTTTGTGAGCTAAAAATTACCCAAGTGAATCTAGAGTAATCATCTACAATCACAAGACCATATCTTTTTCCTCCTAGACTTATGGTTCTAGTTGGTCCAAAAAGGTCCATGTGAAGTAGCTCTAATGGCCTAGAAATTGAAACAATATTTTTAGATTTAAAAGAACTTCTTGTTTGTTTTCCAAACTGACATGCATCACATATTTTGTTGTTTTCAAAATCTAATTTAGGTAAACCTTTTACTAAATCCATCTAATTAGTTTTGAAATTAGGTGTGTGCTTGCGTGACCTAATCTTCGATGCCACAACCAACCAATCTCATTCATATTAGCATTATTAGCAACTAAGCAATGATTATTAGTAGACAGTTTATCTAAGTCAATCATGTATACATTGCCATTTCTATTTTCAATAAAAACAATGCTATTATCAATGGGATTAGCTACAGTGCATAAAGAAGATTCAAATGAAACTTTAAAACCTTTGTCACATAATTGACTTATACTAATTAAGTTATGCTTTAAACCATCAACATAAAGTACATTTTCAATATATGTGGAGGGAGTTATTTGAATATTACCAAACCCCAAGATTTGGCCTTTGCCATTGTCGCCAAATGTAACAACTCCTCCTTTCTTTTCTTCAAGGGTGATGAATTCTTCTTTGTCACCCGTCATATGTCTTGAGCAGCCACTATCAAGATACCACTTTCTCTTTGATCTCTTGGCCACAAGACATTCCTGCAATGAAATCAAACTTTATGTTTAGGTACCCAAGCTTTCTTGGGTCCTTCATGGTTAGTAGCAATAATTATTGTTCCTTTCGGAACCCATATTTTCTTTCCTTTAATATTCAGGTTTTTATTAGGTTTTAGAATTTTACATTTGTAAGATTTATGTCCTTTTTGATTACATTTAAAGCATGTAAAATTACTTTGGCCAGCACTCAAAAAATATTTTTAAGTGATTTTTGTTTTCTTAAAGTGTTATATCCTAATCCGGCTTTGTCAAAAACTACTTTTTGACTATTTAATAACATGTCTAGTTTAGTTGAGCTTAATGTAAACTTATCAACTATGTTCTTATGTTTTTCAACCTCTTTCCTTAGTTTATCATTTTTATTAGAGATTGATTCTTTTTCTTTTATTAAAATTTTATTTTCAGATTTAAGTTTCTTAACTTCATTATTAAGATTTTTCTTTTCTTGAATGAAAGTTAAGTTTTCATTTTTCAAAATCTTGTATTTCTTTTTCAAAACCTTGAAATCCCCAACAAGTCATTAAAAGCATCAAAAAGTTCATCAAAAGCAAACTCATCGCAAGGGTTATTAGAACTTACCTCATCATTGTCGTCCGCCATGAAACATACGTTTGCGACTTCCTTTTGTTCTTCTTCTTCAGAAGAAGATTCCTCGCTGTCACTCCATGTCGCCACATAAGCCTTCTTTTTCTTTTTGTAGGCTTTCTTCAATTTTGGACATTCATTCCTAAAGTGCCCCGGTTTATTACACTCATAACAAGTCAAGGGGTCTTTCTCTTTTTCTTTGTCCTTGTCCTTATTTTTATCCTTTTCTCCTTCCCACTTAGCTCCAAATTTTTTCTTGTGGAAGGGTTTCTTTCTCCTCATGAATCTTTTAAATTTCTTTGCTAAGAGAGTAGTCTCTTCATCATTATCATCATCATCATCACTGCTGCTCTCTTCTTCTTTTGCAGCTTTGAGGGCAATTACTTTCTTTTTCTTTGTGTCCTCCTCTACATGCTGCCTCATAGTCAGCTCATGGGTCATAAGAGATCCTAGAAGCTCCTCTAAGGGTAAAGTGTTGAGGTCCTTAGCTTCTTGGACTGCTGTCATTTTTGCTTCCCATGATCTTGGTAATGACCTAAGAATTTTTCGAACAAGTTCAGAGTTAGTATATGTCTTACCAAAACTTTCAAACCATTAACAATATCTGTAAATCTTGTGTACATGCATGCAATGGTTTCAGATTGTTCCATGCTAAATAATTCATATTTATGAACAAGAATATTTATTTTAGATTCTTTTACTTGATTGGTACCCTCATGGGTAACCTCTAATCTATCCCAAATCTCCTTTGCGGAATTACATGTGGAGATTCTATTAAACTCATTAGCATCTAAGGAGCAATATAAGACATTCATGGCTTTAGCGTTAAGCTGTGCCATTTTTCTATCATTATCATTCCAGTCCCTTTCGGGCTTAGGAACAATAGTGCCATCTATGACATGTGTGGGTGTACTAGGTTCATTGATTATAACACCTCATAGCTCATAATCAGAAGCTTGAATGAATATCCTCATTCTAGCTTTCCAATATGAATAATTTAAACCATTAAACAGTGGAGGCTATTCGTAGAATGACCTTCAGCAAATGATCCAACTTGTGTTGCCATTTGGAACTTTAGCTCTTGATCGTGTGATCAAAATCTAATGAGCACTAGCTCTGATACCAATTGTTGGCCCAGATGACAACCCAAGAGGGGGGGGTGAATTGGGTTCTTTAAAAAATTAGCCTTTTAAAATAGTTTGCTTGAGAAGAATGAAGGTAAAGGAAATATAAATAAAAAGTGCAGGGAATAAAATAGAGATAGAGAAAGAGTCAATGAAAGCACTGCAAACACAAAGATTTTATAGTGGTTCGGTGTGTCCAACACCTACGTTCACTCCCAAGATTCACTTGGGTCCACACTATAATCTTCCTTGATTACAGCCGAGTTATTTTACAAGCTCACAACTCAAACTTGTTGTTTTCCCGGATCACAACGAACCCAGCTGGTTTTCCAGGCTCACCAGCACAAAAACCCTAACACAAGCTATCCCAAGCTTGTACCGAGGTAAGACTACTTCCACTAGTTCAATCCCCCAGATTGAACTAGATACAAATAATAGAAATGTTGTTTTTCAATTACAAAGCTCCTTAATGAGCAGATAATCAAATATAAGAATAACAAGGTTTAGAAAAGCCTGATTTATAGTTGGTTGGCTTTTGAGCTTTTCTTCTTTTCTTCTTTTCTTCTTCTCCTTGCTGGGTTGAATCAAGCCTCAGCTCCGATTCTTCACAGTTGAAGCAGTTGAGAAGGGTTGAAAAGCAAGAAACGAATCCTCTTTCTCCAAGTTGGGAAATCCACCAAAACTTTGATTTGAATGCCTTGGATTCCTCTTGAGCTTTTTGGAGTGGAGTGGATTTGAGCTAGAAGGTATTCCTCTTGAGATTCAGGCTCTCTCTTTTTCATATTTTTGAAATGGGATTTCTCTATTTCCGAATTTTCTCTTAGTTTTTCTGTTTTTTTTTCTTCCTTTCTTTTTTTTGAATGATAGTCTTCCCTTTTTATAGATTTCTTTCAAACCATTTTTGGAAGAAAACTATCCGTTGAAGTGTACCTTGTAACAAAATATATCCGTTAGAAATAAGGTAAAATAGAAATATTACCGTTAGAGCTGATCTGGCAATTTGATTTTTCGTTCCAGGTGGGTTGGAGTCGACTCTAACTTTTCTGGAGTCGGCTCTAGCTCGAAGCACTTTAAAACGTTATTTCTGGAGTCGTCTCTGACTTTTCTGGGGTCGACAAGAAACTTTTCTGGAGTCGACTCTAACTTACCCGGAGTCGACTCTAGGTCGGGGCCAGAAAAATCGACGTTCTGTTTCTTCTGTAAGAGTCGGCTCTAACAGTCTTGGAGTCGACTCTAACTTCGTGCCAGATCCGGAGTCGGCTCTGTGATTCTCGGAGTCGACTCTAATGTCTGCAATCTTACCTAGACATTAGATTCGATCCAGAACACGATGTAACTCTAGATTTTGATCATTCAATAGACTTATAATCTGAAACACTTAATCAAAATCATTAGAGCCTCCATTAGTTATACTCAAATAGTTTTGTTAATCATCAAAATCATCAATTGGGTCAACACTTTAGAACCACCTCGGGGGTTTGTGTGCCGGCCCGAGGGACGACTCGAGCGAGTACGGAGCTGTTTGAGACTTGAACCATCTCGAGGGCGCCTTCGCACTGGACCGAGAGGTGTCCCGTTAGCTGCGATGCCGCCGAGCTCCTCTAGAACCGCCTCGGAGGTTTGTGTGCCGGCTCGAAGGGTGAGTCGAGCAGGTATGGATCTGTTAGGGACTTGAACCGTCTCGGAGGTGCCTTCGCGCGGACCGAGAGGTGTCCCATTAGCTACGATGCCATCGAGCTCATTTAGAACCACCTCGGAGGTTTGTGTGCTAGCCTGAGGGATGACTCGAGCGAGTACGGAGCTGTTAGGGACTTGAATCGTCTCGGAGGTGCCTCCACGCCGGACCGAGAGGTATCCCGCTAGCCGCGATGCTGCCGAGCTCCTTTAGAACTGCCTCGAGGGTTTGTATGCCAGCTCGAAGGGCGACTCGAGCGGGTATGGAGCTATTAGGGACTTGAACCGTCTCGGGAGCACTTCCGCGTCGGACCGAAAGGTGTCCCACTAGCTGCGATGCCATCGAGCTCCTTTAGAACTGCCTCGGGGGTTTGTGTGCCAGCCTGAGTGCCGACTCGAGTGGGTACGGAGCTGTTAGGGACTTGAACCGTCTCGGGGGTGCCTCTGCGCCAGACCAAGAGGTGTCCCGTTAGTGGCGATGGTGCCGAACTCCTTTAGCCAGCAAGTCCTCAGCTTTGAGGATGAGCCATATGTAATATTCAAAAAAATCTTTATTATCAACAGGGGGTACATCATTGATAATATTAGCGGAGGTTATCTGCATTCCAAGTACGTGGGATGGGCCGCCCATCGAGTTCTTCGATCTGATATGCTCCTCAGTGAAATACCTCGGTGATGCAGTAAGGGCTCTCCCATTTTGGAGATAGCTTGCCCCCTTCCGTCGGCTTGGACACTTCGGCCCTTATGAGGAATAGATCTCCGGGGCGGAACATATTGGAACATACTCGGGCATTGTAGAACTTGGCTGCTCGCTTGCGAAAGATGGTCATTCAGAGCCGTGTCGATCGTGCACCTTATCGATGAGATCGAGGTTGGCTCTCAGCTGTGTGGGGTTGTCTTCTTCATTGTAGGACTCCACCAGGGGACTTGGCAAGCCGATCTCGATGGGGATGACCGCTTCGAATCTGAAGACGAGACTGAAGGAGGTCTCTCCCATCGGGAATATTGGAGTCGTATGGTATGCCCACAACACGCTGGGGAGCTTCTCCACCCATCTTCCCTTGGACCCGTCTAGCCGGGTTCTGAGTCCTCGGAGGATAGTTTGATTCATGACCTCAGCCTCTCCATTGGTTTGTGGATGGCCGACGGAAGTGAACCAATGGCAGATGTTCAACTCAGCGCAGAAAGTCTTGAATGTGGCATTGTCGAACTACCGGCCATTATCGGTGATGATGGTGTGAGGTAGCCCGAAGCGGCATATGATATATTTCTAGAAGAAGGCTTTAACCTTGCTTTCGGTGATCTTGGCCAGTGCTTCAACCTCAACCCACTTGGTGAAGTAGTTGATGGCGACGAGCAAGAACTTTCGCTGATCCGAAGCCGGGGGGAACGGTTCGAGAATGTCCATTCCCCATTGGGCGAAGCGCTATGGGGTCGAGAGTGGACTCAATGAAGTAGGCGGCTGTCATTGGATATGTGCATGTCGTTGGCAGCCGTCACATTTCTGAACCAGCTTGGCAGCGTCCTCCCTCATGGTGAGTTAATAATAGCCTTGGCAGAGGAGGGCCTTTTGCGCCAGTGATTTGCCTCCCAGATGGTCCCCGCATATGCCTTTATTTCATGAATTTTTCTGAGGATGTAGTCGACGTCTGTAGGTCCAACACAGTTAAGAAGGGGGTAGAAAAATGACCTTCTGTATAAATGCCCATCTAGAAGGGTGAACTTAGAAGCCCTCCATTTGAGTAGCCTAGCCTCCTCGCGGTCGGTTGAGAGGGTGTCGTCCGTGAGGTAGTGGACATAAGCATCCATCCATGTCAGCTCCTGGGCGACCGGGAGGGCCTCTTCTTGGCCTTCAATGCTAGGTCTTTCCAGGTGTTTGATGTAGGTGCCCCCCAGGACGCCGCCTGCCGAGGTGGCCAGGCAGGAAAGGGCATCGGCCTTGGCGTTCTCGCTTCAAGGAATGCAACTGATGCTAAAATAGGCCAACGAAGAGGCTAGGAGCCAGACCTTTTCTAGGTATTTGGCCATGATGGGGTCCCATGCCTCGTACTCTCCACTGATTTGTCCGAAGACGAGTTGGGAATCGGTGAAGGTTCTGAGACGTTTCATCCCAAGTTCCTGGGCGAGTCTCACTCCGGCCAGCAAGGCTTCATACTCGGCCTGATTATTTGTAGCTTTGAAGAGGAGCCGAAGGGCGTACTCCATATTTTCACCCTCTGGACCTGCAATGATGAGGCCAGCACCACTTCCTTGAGAGTTTAAGGTGTCGTCCATGTGGAGGATCCAGAATTCCCCTACATCCTCGAGCTCGACGTTGGGTTGCACCATAGGGGATTACTTTGCCTGTCCCTCTGTTCAGGTGTACTCGACTAGGAAGTTGGCCAGGACTTGAAACTTCAGAGCCGGCCTTACCTGAAATGAGAGGTCAAACTCTTCCAGCTTGATTGCCCATTTGGTGAGCTGGCCCGAGGTGTCAGGATGAGCCAGCATGGCTTTGAGGGGCTGGTCCGTAAGCACCACAATGGGGTGAGCATAGAAATATGGTCGGAAACGCTAGGCAGAAATGATCAGAGCAAAAATAATCTTCTCTGTCTTGGAGTACCTAACCTCAATGTCGTGGAGTACCTTGCTCATATAGTAGATGGGCTTATGGGTTTCGTCGACATCGAGGCACACCAGGATAGAGCTGATGGCCTCCGAGGAGGCGGCAAGGTTAAGGAAAAGACTTTCTCTGTCCCTCGGCTTCGACAGGAGTGGCGGGGTAGATAGGAATACCTTTAATCCCTAAAAAACTCTTTGGCAGTCTTTCGTCCACTCGAACCCATTCACTTTGCATAGGGCCTTGAAGAAGGCAGGCACCTCTCAGCTGACTTGGAGAGAAACTGGCTCAGGGCCACCACCCTTTCGGTGAGCCGCTGCACCTCCTTCTTACTGGCTGGTGGTCTCATATCGAGGATGGCACTAATCTTCTTTGGGTTCACCTCAATTCCTCGTTGAGTCACCATAAAGCCCAAAAATATTTCCACCGTGACCCCAAAGGCACACTTTTTTGGGTTTAGCTTAACTTTGTAGCGGCAGAGGTTGTCTTCAGATCAGAGACATGGTCGGAGGCATGGGGGTGCTCTTCGTCAGCATGTCGCCCACGTAGACCTTCATATTCCGGCCCAGTTGGTCTTTGAAGACTTTGTTCATCAGCCTCTGATAGGTTGCTCCCGCATTCTTAAGGCCGAAGGGCATTACCTTATAGCAGTAGATGCCCTTATCGGTCATGAAAGAAGTGTGCTCCTCGTCGTTTGGGTCCATCTTTATCTGTCCGTACCCAAAGAAAGCGTCCATAAAGCTGAGGAGCTCGTGACCAGATGTTGAATCCACCAACTGATCAATTTGGGGCAATGAAAAGCTATCCTTTGGGCATGCCTTGTAGAGCTTGATAAAGTCTATGCAGATTCTTCAGCTCCCATTCGCCTTATGGACCATGATAACATTGGCCAACCAACTCAGATAATGCGCTTCTCGGATGTGGCCGGCAGCAAGTAGCTTGCTGACTTCCTTGTCAATGGCTCTCTGTCGCTCAGGGGTGAAACTCTTCTTTCTTTAGCAGATAGGATGGTGCTTTGGATCGATGTTGAGCTTGTGGGTGATTACCTCTGATGGTATGCTGGTCATGTCGAACGCTGACAAGGTGAAGATGTCCGAGTTGGCCCGTAGAAAAGTCAGAAAGCGATCCCTGTCCTCTGCGGAGAGAAGTCCGCCGACTTGCACCATCCTAATTGGGTCATCACCCAATGGAAAGGTCAGTAGCCGCTCGGCCGGTTCTCCTCCTTTAGCAGACTCCCCAGGATCGAACACTGCCGAAGCCGGCATGATATCCTAAGAGCTTGGAACTGTGTGGAAGCAAGGCAGGATCGAACTGGACTCCCCTCACATCTTGCCGATCCCGTTGTTAGTAAGGAACTGCATAAGCAACCGCTTGGTGGAGATGACTGCATCAAGGAGATTGAGGCCGGGTCGGCCGAGGATGGCGTTGTATGCTAAAGGTACTCGGACAACCAAGAATCTCATCATGATCGTGCTTTGACATGGCGGTGCGCCGGCCGTCACCGGTAAGGTGATCTCGCCCTCTACCCTCATCGAATCTTCCATGAACCTGACCAAGGGAGCTGTCACTGGCCGTAGGGAGTCAAGAGATAAATTCATTCGAACAAATGCATCATAAGTAATGATGTCGGCCGAGCTGCCACTGTCAATCAAGATTCTTTTTACATAGTGTTTGGCGATCATCATCGAAACGATAATGCCCTCATTGTTTATATTGTCTACCCTGGCTGACTCCCCTCTGGGGATTACATCATCTAAGTGCCCATCCATTTCGGCCGCTTAGACGAAGAGGCTGTCCCCCAGGACACCATTTCCATCGTCCTCTCCGTTGGTGAGTTGTTAACAACAGCCTAAGTAGGTGGAGGCCCCATAAGTGCTTGAATAGCGGAGGTGCCTTTTGGACATACTTTCCGAGGTAACCCTGCTGGATGAGTTCCTTAATAGCATGCTTCAGGTTGTAACAGTTGTCAGTATCGTGGCCGTAATCCCGGTGGAAGCGGCAATATCGACTCTTGTTGCGGGGGACGTTTTTCTTCATAGGGGGAGGGTGCTGAAGATATGCCTCACCCTCAATCTCCATGAGGATGTGAGAACGAGGGGGAGAAGAGGCGTGAGCTCGTTTTTCCTGGGGGTGAGGCTTTGGCGCCTGTTGTTCGATCGACATGGCAGCTCGGGCTTCTTGGGGCGAGAAGATCCGCTTGGCTTAGGATGGGCGGACCTTCAGCTGGAACCCCTCTCGGTCTTTCGGCGGGTGAAGTTGGCCTCATCCGTATGGATGTACTTCTGTGCTCGGAGGAGAAGGTTGGAGTAGGAACTGGGCAGCTTCTTATCCAAAGAGAATGTGAAGCGGAAGGGGTGAAGCCCCCACTTCAGTGCCAGAGTTGCCACCGCGTCGTCCAGATGATATACTTCGAGAGCGGCCATCTTGAAGCGGGCCACGAAATCTCGAACGACTCACGCTCCTTCTGTCGCATGGAGAAGAGGCTGTCTGCGACCCGTGGGATCCTTCAGCAACCATCGATGTGCGCCAAGAATGCTCTTTCCAGCTCTTGGAAAGAGTCGATGCTATGCGGGGACAGATGGGAGTGCCATGCAGAATAGCCTTCCACAAAGTGGCTGGGAAGGCCTTGCACAGGAGGGCATCTGTAGCCCCTTGGACTTGCATGAGAGCTTTGTAGTTCTCGAGGTGATCAAGAGGATCTATCATACCATCATATGGATCCAGCTGCGAGAGATGGAATCTGGAGGGGATGGGCTCTTCCAAGATTCGGCGAGTATAAGGAGGATGAGTGTCGTACTACTCCTTGACTGGTTGTTAATTTTTCTGGTGAGCTCCTCCAGCCGTCGATGGTATTTATCCAGACGTTCCTCCGCCTGGTGGTTGATAGTTGGCATCTTCTTTAGCAGCTCGGAAGATGTGGAAGAAGAAGAAGGGGAAGAGTGCTGGTGGTAGTGCCTCCGCTTAGGCTCTTCCTTGTGCTGTGGCTCTGGGGAAGGTTCACTTGAGCTATGGTCGGAGGAATGCGCCCTCTTGAGGGTCTCTCGGCGGTGTCCTCTGGGAGAGGCACGACGGCAACAAGTTTTTTGTCGGGGGATCTCCCTCGAGTAGACTGCTGACTGGCTAGTGCAGCAAGTGGTGGTGCATGAGGAGCGGGCTGATGCTGGGTGGCCACGGAATGCCGTGAGAGTTTGAACTTGCTGGGTGAGCGTGGCCAACTGCTCAGCTTGAGTGGCCGTGGCTGGTGGCGTGAGAGTCGCCGGAGGGTTAGCAACAGGAAGGTTGGCCTCCTGCTGCTCCGTCGGTTGGAGGTGCCCCTCAGGATAGCTGGCAGAGGCCTCTCGAGCACGCGTTACAACATTGTTGACGAAGAGGGAGTGAAAGCGTGTAGCTTAGTATCACAGAGCTCTGCTTTCTCAGACCAGCCTCCTACATGGCGCACCAATCTGTTGATGCTCGATCATCGGAATTAACCGTCAAGAGGCATCGTTTGCTGGTGCAGTCTCCTCCATAGCGGATGGCCTACAAGAAGTCCCAGGGTCGGAGGGTTGCTCTGGTGGGGACCCTTCGATGGTCAAGTTAGCAACCGAGGTCACAACAATGAAAGCTTGAAGAAGCTCTCGAGAAGAAGAAAGCTTTTGAGAATCAGAAGGTTTTCTGTTGGTTCAATGTGTGGGTGCAGGTGCATACCTCTTTACTTCGGACTCTCTTACCCTTTTATAGACTTTCGGTATCTACCTGGGGATCTACCACGTGGGTTTCAGTGAAGAGGAATGTCTGCCAAACTCGTGGCGATTGCATGAATAGGAGTTGGTCGGTGGGCCTAGTCCCATCGAGCATATGGGTCTGATAGTTGGTAAGCTTGGTCCCATCAACGGCGCAGGTCAGGTAGTAGATGGGCCTGATTGCGTCAGGCGATGCAGGCTAGGCAGTAGGTAGACCTGATCGTGTCAGATGGTGCAGGCCAGGCGATAGGTGGGCCTGACTGTATCAGACGGTGCGAGCTGCCTTGGAAAAGTCGGGGCCGCTGAGGGGTCAACTTGGAGGAAGCGGGACCGTCAAGACCGCCTTGGAAGAGTCAGGGCCGCTAGGGGCCGACTTGGAGGAAGTGGGGCCTTTGAGGCTACCTCGGAGGAGTCGGGACTGCTAAAGGCCGACTTGGAGGAAGCGGAGCCGTCGAGGCCGTCTCGGAAGAGTCGGGGCCGACTTGAAGGAAACGGGGCCATCAAGACCGCCTCAAAATAGTTGGGACCGCTGAGGGCCAACTTAGAGGACATGCGGCCTGCTGAAGAGCGGGGCCGCCTTGGAGACGCATGACCTTACTGAAGAGTGGGGCCGCCTTGAAGGAGTGAATGGCCACCTGCCCTTGTGCATGCCGTTAATGGGTTTTACCATTAACATCCGCATGGCACCACCGGCCACATCACTGTCATTCACAAACCCAAAGTCCCCAATATTGGCAGTAATTCCTGTCATTCGCCCCAAGATGCTTCTCTTGGGACCAGTGATTTGGACCGAAGATTACTTGCTAGATTGCGGGCTACTCTGCTCTTGACCCTTTGGATTGAAGAGATAGCAGACCTGACTAATTTAACCCTTTGCACTGACATACAACAATAACTTTTCAAGCCTTTATAGCCAATATGCAATCATCCATAACAAGTGGGAAATTGTAGAGCTACTGAATTTTGTTTACAGTCATGCAGTTGACAAGAAGTTCTGCATTCAGGGCTTTAATTTAGATACCTGTTGGCTTCAAATAAATTCTTGGTACGGCTGATTCGGTTCTCTGGGTTCAGAAGGGCACAAAGATGGTAACTTACAGGCTACTAAGTTATATCTTTAACCATGGTACAAATAAGTAAAGCTGTAAAGGTACTATTTGGATTACAGATATTCAAGAGCTCTTTACATATCTTTTTTCTTTATATTTATAATAATTTGATCATAATTATAGCCAATTTCAATAAAATGAAATATTGAAATGATAGAAAGAATTGCTTGATTATGCATAAGTCATTCCTTGCACTCATTCAATTGTTTAGATGCCCGGCCGTGAAGAGTTTTGATTCTTTCGAACAGTGCAAGGATGGACGTAGAACATGTTTGACAAGAGGAATAAAGCGTCACTTTTTGCACTTTCTTTACGTCTCTTAGCTTGCCTAATAAGATAGTAATAATAATAATAAATAATAGAGAGACAAGATGATGAGTAAGAATTGCGGAAGTTTAGACTGATAAGACAAATGCTGATGCAATACGCATTTTGTCGAACGCTTACGTTGATGGATGTGTTAGCCGTATCTGATTGCCTTGTTATAGAGTTTGTTTGGATTTTTGGAGGAAGAAGTGGAAGAAGTAGAGGGACAAGAAAGAAAGAAACTAAAAAAAAAATTTTTTTAAAAAAAAAAGTTAAATTCATCTTGTTTGAATAAGAAAAGAAGAAGAAAATAAAAAATAAATTATGTTTATAAAATTAAAACATATACTTATTATGAGAAAAATTATAATTAATTTATAGATATGAAGTTGAAAAAAATAAGATAAAAATTATAAACTCATCTTTCTTCTTCTCTTTACTCTAAGGTAAAAAAATTTAACTTATTGAGAATGAATGAATGGGAATGAGTAACTTTCATTTTTTCATCCTTTCTCTTCCTTCTAAATAAAAATTTAAAAAGTCTCTCTCTCTCTCTCTCTCTCTCTCTCTCTCTCTCTCTAACCTCCATCCAAACATATTCTTATTCGTTTTAGTATTCAAGTTTTTAATCTTTTATATGTAGTGTAATTTAAATATAGCTAAGTTGCTATCAATTTTTTAAAAAAACAAGAAGAAAAAGAGATGAGAATCCCATCTAACTTATCAAGATAGAAAAAAAACAAACAAAATTTATTCATCTTGTTAAAGCATAAGTGCAACAAATTTAACTTGATTTAGCATATCTTTTATTTTCTACCTTATCAGTCAATCACATCTATATTTTATATATATATATATATATATATATATATATATATATATATATATATATATATATATGTTTAATGTTCTATATAAACCCCGAACCTCCTAGAACCATTGCCCTTTGAACAAAGGATTATTATGTTATGCTTGAGACTCCCATGCCTTATTAGTTTTTGAAAAGAAAATACAATATGACCATCTCAAACTTGATCGTTTTACATATTAATTCTAAAAAAATAAAAAATAAAAATAAAAACATCAAAACTTTTATTTTGATTCACAAAATCCCTCCTATTTATTTTCATCATAAGTTACTAGCATATGATAATGACAATAATTTTTTAGTTAGCATTAAGATTATTCTTTAAACCTAACAAACCACTATAAATTAACAATATTAAGGGATAGATACACTTAACCAAACTTATAGAAGTGGTATTGCTATGATTCTTCCCTCCTTTTACACTCCTTCCTCCTCCTTAAAAATAAATAAATAAGTAAATAAAATAAAAAGCTCTTGCATAAGCATGCCACATTTTTCTCTTGCACCAGTAGAAAAGGGGTTATTATATTAATTGTTTTAGAATTGAATAATGCTTTAGCTATGAGCGCTGCAGTCTTTATTTACTGTCGCATAAGATTTAAAAAGGAAGCTGTTGGGGGTAAAATCGTCATTGCATTGATATCCGTGCGAGGCGGCTAAGGCTGACCTTCTCCGGGCTTCCGTAGCTCGGTCTCCTCCGGGCTTCCCTAGCTCGGTCTCCCCCGGGCTTCCCTAGCTCGGTCTCCCCCGGGCTTCCGTAGCTCGGCCTCCTCCGGGCTTCCCTAGGCTTCCCTAGCTCGGCCTCCTCCGGGCTTCCCTAGCTCGGCCTCCTCCGGGCTTCCCTAGCTCGGCCTCCCCGGGCTTCCGTAGCTCGGCCTCCGGGCTTCCCTAGCTCGGCCTCCTCCGGGCTTCCGTAGCTCGGCCTCCTCCGGGCTTCCGTAGCTCGGCCTCCTCCGGGCTTCCCTAGCTCGGCCTCCTCCGGGCTTCCGTAGCTCGGCCTCTTCCGGGCTTCCCTAGCTCGGCCTCCTCCGGGCTTCCGTAGCTCGGCCTCCTCCGGGCTTCGTAGCTCGCTTATACCCAGTGATCCACGCCCCGACGTCTACCTCCGCGGAACCTGACGCGGGAGAGTTCAAGCTTACCCGAGCAGCACCTTAGGCAAGGAATCATATCGAGACGTGGCCTAAGACCTATTATAACCGCCCCAGGTCTACTCACCCAGATCCCAAGACATCGAAGGAGCTCTCCCAGCCGTCGATCCCTTAACAGACAAGGCGTGGATTCTAACGGCCCCACAACGGCCTGATTCTGTCTACCCCCGTATCGTAACAACCTCAGAACCTTCCAGAAGACGCTCAAGTCCCCAGGTGACAGTCTATAAATATCAGATTCAGATTCCCTCAGGTACGCAACTCTTACGCACACCCCCACTCTCACTCTCCTCTCTCGCCGGCAGCTCGTCGGTGCTCTGCCCTTGGAGCCTCCGATTGGCCCCCCGGAGAGGTCTCCCGGAGATCCACCTCCTCATTGTCTGGTTGATCGCCGATTCCTTCCCCACTGACTTGAGCGTCGGAGGGCCTTCCGCGGAGGACCACCCCCAGCGTCCCTCCGCGTGTGGGCTTCTTTTTGCAGGTCCGCCGCACCCCCTCTTCCCGGAGATCGACCGCGCCCGAGTCGGAGGACGGATCCCGGCGGCAACAGATTGGCGCTAGAGGAAGGGCCTCAAGTCCCATTAAAACTTGAAGAAAGGAGACAAGGATCTTAATCCGGAGAAGAACCTCTCTGATGGCCAACCGGAAGAGAGCAACCTCTGATGCCCAAGATCAGGTCGCCTCCCAGAGGCCTGATCCGACTGGCGCCACAGCGCCACAACCCCCACCTGTCGAGACTCCGTCGCCGCCTGCCATTCCGGTGACCCAGGACCAGTTTGCTACGCTGGTCCAGCAAGTCCAGGCTCTCACCCACCTGGTCAGGAGCGCCTTGCACCTCCTCCTGCTTCGCATCCCCAGAAAGAAGCGGCGACTTCTTCTTCGCCGGCAACCTCCTCCTCTGATCCGCATGAATCAGCGGATCCCCCGCGTCGCCCCAGGGGGACAAACCGGTCCCTCGAACCGGTTACGATAGAGATCCTCCCAGATCTCGGCGAGCCCGCTCCCTCTCTCCGGCGACGTCTCACCATGATTCGACGCCGTCCTTGCGGTTCTCCGCCCAGCTCCTCCTCTAGCCGGTGAGGAGGAGATCCGCCGTCAGATCCAAGAAATGCGTCAGGAGCTGGACGCCGCCAAGCAGATCCATCTGCCCCAGCCCAAAGCAGAGCAGGGCATCCCTTTCTCTAAGGGAATCATGGAGGAAGTGATTCCCTCCCACGTCAAGCTGCCAACCGTCGAGCCCTATCACGGCTCCACTGATCCGGACGACCATCTCAGCAGCTTCCGGTCAATAATGATGTTCCACGGAGCATCTGATGCGATCCTCTGCCGGCCTTCCCATCCACCCTCAGAGGATCCGCCCGAACCTGGTTCAACGCCTTGAAACCGGGTTCCATTGATTCATTCGACGAGCTGAGCCACCTTTTTATTGGCCAGTTCGTCAGCAGCCGCCGCCACCGACGGAGATCCGACTCCCTCTCCGAAGTCAAGCAAGAGAGGGGGAGTCCTTGAGAAATTATCTTGGCCGTTTCAACAAGGCCATGTTGGAGGTGGACCACCTTAATCATGAGGTGGCTATGTCCGCCCTAGCGGGGGGAGTTTCAAAGGAGAGCGACTTCTATTTGGCAATGGAGGTCAGCTACCCCCCATGTCTGTCTGATATGATGGCCCTTGCGGACAAGTACGCTCGGGTCGAGGAGTCGCGGAGAGTGGCCCGCGCTGAGCAAGCAAGAAGAAGCAAGAGCCCAAAGTCCCGACAGACACCGCCCTCCGTCGGCCAAGTCCGCCCCGCCGCCAAAGAGTCCCTCCGCTGCCGCCAAGGAATCGCTCCCGGAGTCCCCCAGGCGATTCGATCGCTACACTCCGCTGACTGTGCCCCGGGCGCAAATCCTCATGGAGATAGAGCGCCAGCTTCCCCGACCAGTACCTCTCCGAGGGAACCCGACCCGAAGAGATCCCGCCAAGTACTGCCGCTACCATAGGGAGCATGGTCATGACACTGAAGAATGCTGGCAGCTGAAGAACGAGATCGAGAGACTGATTCGGCGGGGACGGTTGGACCAGTTCAGAAGGGCACCCGAGCCACAACAACAAGGAGGTGATCGCCAGCCCGAGCTCCCACAACTCCCTCCTCCACCAAATCCGCCTGTGGTTGGCCGTATCAACATGATTGAAGAGGCCGGCGGATCGAGCTCCAGGGGCACGGTGATGCACCGGTGCCAAAGAAGGCGCGCACGGGCGAGCTTTCCTTTTCTGATGATGATCTTCTTGGGATACAGCTTCCCCATGATGACGCACTTGTTGTATCCCTTAACTTGAACAATTATGATGTAAGCCGAATCCTGTTGATAGTGGAAGCTCGGTAAACGTTTTGTACCTCGGTGTGTTTGCCAGGATGAAATTGCTCATGGAAAACCTTCGAGCCGTGGATTCCACCCTGATGGGATTCACCGGCGACGTCATCATCCCAGAAGGAATCGTCACCCTGACGGTCCGCGCGGGAACCTGGCCCTTGTAACCATTGTACAGACCGATTTCCTAGTGACCGACCTCAGGTCCCCATATAACGCCATATTCGGCAGGCCGGGTTGATGTCCCTTAAGGCGGTTGTCTCTATCCCGCATCTGTCTATGAAGTTCCCCACCGAGCAAGGAGTTGGAGTGGTTCGGGGAAGTCAAGCCATGGCTCGGCAATGTTTCGTCACGAGCCTTCAGTCCAGAATTCCCGAAGTTGACGGGCTAGACGCTCGCGAGGACTTTCGCCGAACAACGGGGAGAACCGGCGGAAGAGCTGGAAGAAGTACCGCTGGACGAAGCTCGGCCCGACCGAACCACAAGGATCGGGTCGCTACTCGAAGGAGAGCCTCGTCGCGAGCTGATCAGATTCCTCCAAAGCAATGCGGACATCTTCGCCTGGACCGCCTCCGACATGCCAGGGAATTACCCCGAGTCCTCGTCCATCGTCTCAATGTGGACGAGATGCACAGGCCTGTTAAGCAGAAGAAGAGAAGCTTCGCCCCAGAGCGGCAAAAAGCCATTGAAGAGGAGGTCGACAAACTCATCAAAGCCAACTTTGTCCGAGAGGTGAATTACCCCAGTTGGCTGTCAAATGTCGTCATGGTGAAGAAGTCGAATGGCAAATGGAGGATCTGCATCGACTTCACCGACCTCAACAAGGCATGCCCGAAGGACAGCTTCCCCCTCCCTCGGATCGACCAGCTTGTGGACGCCACCTCAGGCCACCAAATGCTGTCATTCATGGATGCCTATTCGGCTACAATCAGATCCGGATGGCCCCCGAAGATGAAGAAAAGACCGCCTTCATAACCGACCGAGGTACCTACTGTTACCGAGTTATGCCTTTCGGTCTTAAAAATGCAGGAGCGACCTACCAGCGGCTGGTCAACAAGGTGTTCAAGGAGCAAATCGGCCGGAACATGGAGGTGTACGTGGATGATATGCTGGTCAAAAGCAAGGAAGCGCTGCGGCATGTTGAGGACCTCGCGGAGAGCTTTGCCACGCTGCGCAAGTATGGATGAAGCTCAACCCAACCAAGTGCGCCTTCGGCGTCAATTCCGGGAAGTTCCTCGGCTTCATGGTCTCCCAGCGGGGTATTGAGGCTAACCCTCAGAAGATTCAAGCTCTCCAACAAATGGCGCCCCCAGCGTCTATTAAAGAGGTCCAGCGCCTAACCGGGAGGATAGCGGCCCTTAACCGCTTCGTGGCTCGGTCAGCCGAGAGATGCCTCCCCTTCTTCAAAACTCTCCGATCGGCCAAAAATTTCCAGTGGACTCCTGAGTGCCAGAAATCATTTCAAGATCTCAAGAAGTACCTCGGCTCGCCTCCACTTCTCAGTAGTCCGATCCCGGGAGAGACTCTATTTCTGTACCTGGCCGTTTCGGAGGGCGCAGTTTGTTCGGTGCTAGTCAAAGAAGAAGGCAAATCCAGAGGCCGATCTACTATGTGAGTAGGCTGCTCCGCGATGCGGAGACGAGGTACACCAGGATCGAGAAGATAGTGCTGGCTTTGATCACCTCGGTCCGGAAGCTACGGCCTTATTTTCAAGCACATTCAGTGACGGTCCTGACCGATCAACCCATCAAGGCGGTGGTCCACCGTCCAGAAACATCGGGGAGGATGACCAAATGGGCCGTCGAACTAAGCGAGCACGACATACATTTTCAACCTCGCCCGGCCATCAAAGCCCAAGTGCTGGCCGACTTCCTCCTCGAGTGTACCATCCCGGAAGACGGCTCTACCCCAAAATCCCGAAGGACCAAAGCCTGAAGCTCGGTGGCTCCTTCACGTCGATGGGTCGTCCAACGCCCATCACTCCGGTGCGGGTCTAGTTCTCACCAGCCCAGAGGGGATGATCTTCGAATATGGCGTCCGATTCTCCTTCCCGGCTTCCAACAACGAAGCCGAGTATGAGGCCCTGTTAGCTGGTCTCCGGATCGCCCGCAACCTGAAGGTGGAAAAGCTTAACGCCTTCACCGACTCTCAGCTGGTGGCCGGCCATGTGCGAGGAGAGTTTGAAGCCCGAGAACCCAACATGATCCGATATCTCCAAGAGGTGCGCGGCCTACTTCCCCATTTTGCCGAGTTTGAAATTATTCAAATTCCTAGATCGGAAAACGCCCGTGCCGACCTACTCTCCCGATTGGCAACCGCGGAGACGATGGATGCTGAACAAAAATTCCATCTGGAGACTCTGGAAAAGCCGAGCATCATGGAAGCCGACCGGGTGATGCAAATCGAGGCCGAACCATCCTGGTTCGACCCTATCCTCAACTATCTCAAAGAAGGGTCGCTCCCATCCGACCGAAGAGAGGCCAGGAAATTGAAGCTGCAGGCGACCCACTATGTATTGATTGACAGCCAACTTTACAAGCGGTCTTTTTCTATGCCGCTGCTCAGATGCCTCCGCCCATCCGAGGCGGACTATGCTCTACGGGAGGTACATGAAGGGATTTGCGGCAACCATCTGGGAGCCGGTCCCTATGCCACAAGGTGCTACGGCAAGGCTATTACTGGCCGACCATGCAGAAAGACGCGGACGATCTAGTCCGAGCCTGTGACGCCTGCCAGAGACATTCAAGCATCCAGAGGCTCCCTTCCGCCGAGCTAGTTTCCATATCCTCCGCCTGGCCCTTTGCCAAGTGGGGGATGGACATCCTCGGCCCATTCCCGCTTGCGACGGGACAGCGGAAATTCTTATTTGTCGCCATTGACTACTTCACCAAATGGGTTGAAGCGGAAGCCGTTGCGCAAATCACCGAAGCACGGGCCAGAGACTTTGTGTGGAGGTCCATCATCTGCCGGTTCGGCCTCCCCCACACCATAATCACCGATAACGGCAAGCAGTTCGACAATTCCAAGTTCCGCCAATTCTGCGAGGAACACGGAATCCGTCACCACCTTACTTCGGTCGGGCACCCACAAGCCAACGGAGCGGCCGAGTGACCAACAGGACTCTCCTCCAGGGAATCAAAGCTCGCCTCTCCAGAGCCCAAGGCAGGTGGGCGGATGAGCTACACCATGTCTTATGGGCCTATCGCACCACCCGAGAATCCGACGGGCGAGACTCCATTCCGAATGGCTTTTGGTACGGAGGCCGTCATCCCTGTGGAAATAGGCCTCCCATCTTTGCGGGTGGAGAGTTACTCAGAGGAAGCCAGCAACGAGCAACTCCGCACCAACCTCGACTTGGTGGAGGAAGTCAGAGAGAAAGGCCCGAATCAGGACGGCCGCCTATCAACAGAGGGTGGCTCGGTACCATGCCTCCAGGGTCAAGGGGAAACCTTCCTACCCGGCGACCTTGTCCTCCGAAAAGCTTCTGTATCCAAACCGCTGGAGCAAGGAAAGCTGGCGCCGAACTGGGAGGGCCCGTACCAAATCACGGAGATCATTGGACCAGGAACCTACAAGCTGCAGGATCTCGATGGGAAATCCATCCCCCGAACGTGGAACTCGGACAACCTCCGCAAATACTATCAATAGGGTATGTCCTCATGCTCCGCCAGTTATCTATTTTCCCACAGCTTACTGTATGAATCGATTATGCACCATATTGCCATAAATCGTAAAAGGAAATAGATGCTGCTTACCAATCCTCGGCACAACCGAGTTAACTGCTGGACAGGAAATCTCCGAACCTTGGCAGGGCCAAGTAAAACAAATCTCCGAACCTTGGCAGGGCCAAGTAAAACAAAGTCTCCGAACCTTGGCAGGGCCAAGTAAAACAAAGTCTCCGAACCTCGGCTGGGCCGAGCAACAAATCTCCGAACCTTGGCAGGGCCAAGTAAAACAAATCTCCGAACCTTGGCAGGGCCAAGTAAAACAAAGTCTCCGAACCTCGGCTGGGCCGAGCAACAAATCTCCGAACCTTGGCAGGGCCAAGTAAAACAAAGTCTCCGAACCTCGGCTGGGCCGAGCAACAAATCTCCGAACCTTGGCAGGGCCAAGTAAAACAAAGTCTCCGAACCTCGGCAGGGCCGAGCAACAAATCTCCGAACCTTGGCAGGGCCAAGTAAAACAAAGTCTCCGAACCTCGGCAGGGCCGAGCAACAAATCTCCGAACCTCGGCAGGGCCGAGCAACAAATCTCCGAACCTTGGCAGGGCCAAGTAAAACAAAGTCTCCGAACCTCGGCAGGGCCGAGCAACAAATCTCCGAACCTTGGCAGGGCCAAGTAAAACAAATCTCCGAACCTTGGCAGGGCCAAGTAAAACCTCCGAACCTTGGCAGGGCCAAGTAAAACAAAGTCTCCGAACCTTGGCAGGGCCAAGTAAAACAAATCTCCGAACCTCGGCAGGGCCGAGCAACAAATCTCCGAACCTTGGCAGGGCCAAGTAAAACAAAGTCTCCGAACCTCGGCAGGGCCGAGCAACAAATCTCCGAACCTTGGCAGGGCCAAGTAAAACAAATCTCCGAACCTTGGCAGGGCCAAGTAAAACCTCCGAACCTTGGCAGGGCCAAGTAAAACAAAGTCTCCGAACCTTGGCAGGGCCAAGTAAAACAAATCTCCGAACCTTCTCCGAACCTTGGCAGGGCCAAGTAAAACAAAGTCTCCGAACCTCGGCAGGGCCGAGCAACAAATCTCCGAACCTTGGCAGGGCCAAGTAAAACAAAGTCTCCGAACCTCGGCAGGGCCGAGCAACAAATCTCCGAACCTTGGCAGGGCCAAGTAAAACAAAGTCTCCGAACCTCGGCTGGGCCGAGCAACAAATCTCCGAACCTTGGCAGGGCCAAGTAAAATATTCCTCCGAACCTCGGCAGGGTCGAGCAATGAAATCACCCGAGCCATGGCAAGGCCAGGTAAAAAACCACTCGGGCTAAAAACCCCGGCAAAAAGGTCTAAACCCATGGGCCTCGACCAAAGCCGAACGGCCCCAATAGTCCCCGAAGGACTTCGTCCGGTTTGAGGCGAGCACGTTGAGTAAAAAACCATCGACGCGCGAGAAAAAGCCGCCATTGACAAGGCTACTCTCGAGGCCATCTAGCCCCGCGTAGTCGGCCGAAGACCCCAGGCAGAGTTAGGCGATTTCCCTCTCTGCCACTGGAAATCTTTCGGATAACGCCCCTATAGCCCATCATTCAAAAAGCCTACGCTAGCACACCAAAACGACGGGGTCACGACGGCCCCCTGATCCGTCACACGGGCCTGGGCCATAAAAACTCAAAGGAAGGGGCTTCATATAAACAAGACCCATCTTTCATTCATGAAAAGAGAACTACAAAGAGACGATAAGAAGCAAAAGCAAGAGGGGAGTCCCCGAATCAGGATTCAGAGCCACTCCCGGAGGCTAACAGTTCCTCCAGGCGCTCCGACAGGTCAGCCACTTGCTGACGCAGGGACGCTATCTCCTCCCTCTGCCGATCCATTATCCGGCGTGAGACTTTCGCCTCCCTAACAGATACGTCCAAAAATTGTTCAGCGACCCTCGCAAGCTGCTCATTAGTCGCGAAGGCCGACGCCAGGCTCTCCCCGTTGACCGTGACGGAGATGGATCTCTCTTCCGGTCGCAGCGGGCTGGCAAGTGAAGAACGCGACTCGCTCGATCGCGCTGAGGAGGCCATCTTTTTCAAAGCCAAGGGATAGCCAAAGTCTATGCCCCCGGGTCATATTTATACCCGCCAGGAAGGTGTCCCGATCGGCCACGCCGCGAACGCCGACCATGAGAGTTTGCCGCGTGTCAACATTCTAATGCATGAGGAATCCGAAGAGTCACGCCATATCCCGAGTGAGATCGATGAGCGCGAACAGACTGTTCAGGGGTTCCCCAGGCGAACACTTTCCAATCTGTCGCCCCCTGCATTAAATGCACTCGGCGCTTCCCCGAGCCGCTTAATACCACCCCCTTTTTTCTTCTCGGAAAACGTGGAAGTCCGCCGCTCGACCGATAGTTCGCCCCCTCGGAAAGAGTAGCGTCGCCAATAAATGCATGGCAACGCGCCGCCCGTCCCGCTCGGGCACCCCCTTTTATCAAGCGCCACGTGGGCCTAACATGGCAGCTGAACCGCTCCCTCCGAGCTATAAAATTCTCCGAACCTCGGCAGGGCTGAGCTACCAGTTCTCCAAACCTCGGCAGGGCCGAGCTATAAAATTCTCCGAACCTCGGCAGGGCCGAGCTACCAGTTCTCCAAACCTCGGCAGGGCCGAGCTATAAAATTCTCGAACCTCGGCAGGGCCGAGCTACCAGTTCTCCAAACCTCGGTAGGGCCGAGCTATAAAATTCTCCGAACCTCGGCAGGGCCGAGCTACCAGTTCTCCAAACCTCGGCAGGGCCGAGCTATAAAATTCTCCGAACCTCGGCAGGGCCGAGCTACCAGCTCTCCAAACCTCAGCAGGGCCGAGCTATAAAATTCTCCGAACCTCGGCAGGGCCGAGCTAAAAGTTCTTCGAACCTTGATGAGGCCAAGCAAAATGTTCCCCGAAATTTGACCATCCCGAGTGACTGGTCCCTTTAACCATAATGGGAGAAGGTACGGACTCCCCATGCTTCGGCCACAGCCGACCTACGGTAAACCAAGCTCTAATAAGAGCGGAGCACAAAAGCGCCAGACTCCCGACCTAAGCAAGGAGCGTTTTGCCGAACGATCTCTGAATCGCCGTGCGCATACTCCAAACTGATTCGGGCGTCATAAGTCCTCGTCTAAGGGCAAACAGAACGCTTTTGACGCCCGCAAACAATAATGGCGAAAAGCTCGGCACAAGAAAAGATAGAGGTCAAAAAACAAACTATAACTCTCTTTATTGCCGATCATGATCGATTACAAATGCCTCACAGGCGTTACAAGAGCATTGAAATGCATAAAATAAAGACAAATGCAAAATCCGAGCAACTGCTACAAAGCAGACCCAGGCGACTGCAATGTTCTGACGGCCGGATCAGCAAATCAGGCAAACCACAAAATCAGTCCGCCTGGGCAGGATGAATTAAAAGATCCAAAAGGAGGCATGGCCCGCAGATGCTGATTCTGAGGATCCGGACGACCCGGCCTGCCCCCCCTGGGAGGGGGTGCTGAATCGCGGGTCGCCACCCAGCCAAGGGGACCGGAGGCCATCCGACCCCGGTCGCTCCCATCTTCTCCCTCCCGTGGCAAGGATTCCCCTCAGAGAAGGGACGGGAACCTAAGCCAGCGAAAAAGGGAGAGTCTGTGCGTGCTACGGGGGTGTCGACGCACTTCCTACCATAAGCCCCCCATAACCGACCGCAAAGATCACACGGGAAGAGTTATATGTGCGCTCCCCGTGTGATCCCTGCGCCCCCATGTGCGCTCTCCATGTGATCTCCGGGACTCATCCCCTAAGGGCGAGCCATCCTCCAGCTGCTCCCCGGTCGCCCCAGCTATCCGGCGGCAAGGAGCCCATGAAAGGAAAAGTCGATCCTCCCACTCGTAACAACAGAGAAATGAGCATAGTAAGAGCTCTGGCGAGAAAAGAAACTTTGGGGATAACCAGATGAGACCCCCTTTTTCCTTTTTATAGGCGGAAATGGACCAGGAAAGGCCACCCAGGCTGCGCGTCCCAGGATTCAAATTTCCAAGTAGTACTTCCACGTGATCTCCCAAGATTGGCGCCCCACTGCGCGCCAAAACCACCGCCCGAACCAGGACGTGTACGAAGATCCCCTCCTGATCTCGAATCACAGTCACTAAATGCAGGAGATCGTCCGCTGACGCTTCGAAAACCGGCAGGCTCAGAAAATCGTCCTTCGAAAAGTACTGTCCAATAGTGGACGGTTGCGTGCGCGTCGCAACGAGGTGACCTGCGTGGAAAAAGAGCACCTTCCGGAAAGCTCTGATGCAGCTTTATGCCCCCCACTGAGCCGTATCACCGTTTCTAGTAAAGAAAAAACCGAATCGCCTGCAGGACAGCAGGACACTGGCAGGATGGCAGAAATCACGCCGACCTGCTTCGTCCATCGGCCCTAGCCGACCTACTTATATCCGTCGGCCCTAGCCGACCTACTTATACCCGTCGGCCCTAGCCGACCTACTTATATCCGTCGGCCCTAGCCGACCTACTTATATCCGTCGGCCCTAGCCGACCTACTTTGCCCGTCGGCCCACGACGACCTACTTTTATCCGTCGCCCCCAGCCGACCTATTTCGCCTGTCGGCCCTAGCCGACCCATTTTTGTCTGTCGGCCCTAGCCGACCTATTTTATCCATCGGCCCCAGCCGACCTATTTCGCCCGTCGGCCCTAGCTGATCCATTTTGTTCGTCGGTCCAAACCGACCTATTTTGCCTATCGGCCCGAGCCAATACACTTTCTCGGCCTCGAATTAAAGGTGGCCCAAGGATATCGGCAAGCCATGGGCCACTCATCATCGAGGCAAGGCTAAGCAACAGCGGAGTCACGCAGAAAAAACACTCAGATAAAAACAGGAGATCCCTTTGATACGAAGTGTCAAACAAATGTCTAAAAGGGCAAGATACAATAACAACTCCTACGAACCAGGAGCCGCATCACCCTTTGAGGAACCCTCAGTTGCGCCTGCGGAGGCATGACTAGGCTCACCTTTCTCCGATATTCTCGCCCCCTCGGCGGCTGTTTGCGACCGTCCCTCAGAAATTGCAGCTTCGCTGGGACTAGGGGCTGCCCCAGGTTCGCCGTCAGAAACATCGACACGTTCGTCTTCGTCCTCTTCTTCCTCATCTTCGTCCCCTTCTGAATCTTCAACACTCAGAAAAGAGAGGTCCCACTCCGGACGCTCGCTAAGAATCCTCTGCTTGCACTCTTCCATCCCGTGACGGAACGCGTCTACGCTCATAGCGTCTTGCCGCCCCTTAAGTATGGCGAGCTGCGTGTCGGCCCCAGCGGCCCGTTTCTCAGCCTCGATCGCTTGAGCCTTCGAAATGGCATTTTGTTCCTCAAGCTCGCTGGACCGTGTCTCGAGTTCCGAGCTCCTGCTGCGAGCGGACGCGAGCGCACTTTGGAGAGCCCGAATCTCCGACCCCATCCTCGCCATCTGGAAAAGTCAAGATCAATCGGCGTCGCAAGGAGCCAGCAGAAAAATAAAGAGAGTAAAATGAGAGCATACCTCCCCCTCTCGCCTGGCCAACCTTTTGGCTAGCTCTTCGGCTTCACTCCGGGCTCTTGTCCTGTCAGCGCCGACCAGCTCGACCCTCTCTTGCAGGGTGCTAATCTTCGATTGTCTGGCCTCAATCTCTCCGCGAGCTTGCGACAACTCGTTACTCACTCGAGTCATCATCCCTTGATGCCACTTGGCGCTCTCCTTCAAATCGGCATTTCACCATCACGCCGTTTCAGTTCCTCCTCCATTTCATCGAGCATTCTTGTTAGGCGCTTTCTTTCATCGTCGGCCTCTCTCCTCAACCGGCTCAAACTCTCGCCGTGTTCCCGCCGCGTCGCCGCCACCTCCACGGAGTGTTTTGATTCGATCCTGGCCAGCTCCCGGCATGCGTCGTCGCTCTTCGCCAGGAGTCCCTGTAACTCCTTCGCCCTGCGCTTCAGCTTGGACACCTCGTCCACGGCAGCTTGGTGTGCCGCCCTTGCCGCCTTCGAGTTCCTGTCCATCGAGTCCATGAGCTCTTCAAATTGCTCAGACACCTTCAGCCGCGACTGGAGCTCGACATTCTCCCTCCGGGCCTGGACACTGGCCCCCGTTGCCAAACTCAGGCGCCAGCAAATCGCCCGGGAAAGCAAAACGCTCTGCAAAGACAAAAACCGAATAAGCACCCACGACAGGGTCCATCGGGAAACATCTGCCACATAGGAAAAGTGACTCACCCGCGAAGCATAGTCCCGGGTCATCCTCATCAAAGTCGTATTATCAATGGCAGGAAGGAGGTGAATACTCTCAGCTACACCTTGCTGCCCGAACGCAGCATCGACCAATCCCAGGTCGGCGAACTTGTCCGTCGACGGATCCGCACCCGGATGCAGGACCGACCTTATCATGGCGGAAAATGCCTCATCAATGCTGGCCTCCGAGCTGCTGGGTTGACCGGCCCCGCCCGAGGGACCGGCCTGGAAAACCCCCAGCTGAGAAGCTTTCAATCTCTCAGCCTCCTCCGTCAAGGCCCTGGCTTGGGCCTCTTCAGATAGCTCGGCCAGCCCAAGCGCCAGCCTCCCCAAAATCTTCTTCGAGGGAGCCCCGATCGTGGGACCCCCACTTTGTTGTGCTCCCTCCACTGATGCATCCTTCCCGGTCGCCACCACTTGCATCTCCTCCGCGAGCTCTCCTGAGGCCTCGATCCGACCCGCCTCTTGACCCATCAAGGGCGCCCCGACCTCACTGCTACCAGACTCCCCGGCGGATAGACCAAGCGGGGGCTCCCCCTGAACTTCCTCCGCTGCGGCTATCTCCTCCCCCTCTTCCGCTGGAGCCAGTGGTAATCCCGCGGGAACAATGGGCCCCTCTGCTACGGCTGCCTCTACTGGACCCGTCGCAGTTTTCTCTTTCAAGGGGGACGCGATCGGATGAGCCAGCGGAGCCTCGTCTGAGCTGTCCGATATCTCCAACACGAGAGGCCCGGGGGCCATGACCTCCCTCCCCGGGGGCTCCGTCGCCCCCGGCGCTTTGCCATAACTGCCCCGGCATCCGGCGGACTCCTCGCGGAAGCATGAGCCCTTTTTACGGGCCGGCCGCTGTCCGCGCCGCTACCTTCCCCTGGGCGCTTCCCTCTCTTCCTCTTGGAGAGGCTCGACAATGCCGACCTTGCGGCTGCCACATCAAAGCACACATGCTCAGAATCAAGCATGCTAATCGAAAAAGATACACGACGCGAAAGAGACTCACCTTGCGGGTCCAAGGGGCTGAGCCCGGCTGCGAAGAGGGCCCCCTCCGATAGCAGGTCGTTAGCCGAAAAGACCTGTCCATTGCGAAGGACATCCAGGTCCCTCTCCTCCTGCGCCGATAAGGCTGGGTGCGTCTCCGCATCCCTCGCAACTTCCCCCCATCGCCGAGGGAAATCAGAACCGATGTTCCCCTCCGCAATCACGAACCGGCTCTTCCACCCCTTAATGGAAGAGGGCTTGTCCGCGATGACGTTAAAAGATCTCCGGGGCCCGATGGAGGTCCATTCCGATTTCCTCCCGGGAGTCAAGTGATAACAGTGCGGAAAAGGGGGAGAGTCGCAACGATTTGAATCTGATGACACATCGAAATGAATCCAACGATGTTCCGCCAACTGTTTGGAGCCACCATCGACGGGCTGATGTTGTAATGGGTCATGATCTCCTTGACCAGGGGATGGAGAGGGAAACGAAGACCCGCCTTCAGGCTGTCTTCGTAGATGAAAACCCCGGACTCCAAATTTCGAGTAACCCTGTCTTCAGGTTCCGGCACCCGAAGGACGATATCCAAGGGCAAGCCATACCGTTGATGAATCCTCCCCAAGTCCTCAGCAGCGATCACGGAGGCTACGTCGTCTGGGCTCATCGCCATTGAAAGAAGTATCAAACGAAAGCAATGAGCGTCGGAGAAGATGAAAGACCAAAACCCACTTGGAAGCAAAGCGAGAAGACGCCAAGCGCGCATGCACAATACGCATATATATATATGGGGCAGCCGTCACTTCGCTTCTCCGCTAAGGAACCGCCCTGGGGAGCGGGGCGTCTCATTCAAGGCGTCCGAAATCGCCTCGACAAACACCCGATCGATCGGAATTCGAGGCGTGGCGCGATCTCAACCGTCGATAGTGGAGGAGCCTTACCTCCGAAGGTACAATGGCCCTGTCGCATTAATTAGGGCATCATTGCCTGGATTGTTTAAGCCAAAACGTCCCATCCAGAGCGCCACTTGAGCTTATACTCCCTACGCCCGAACCTACGCTTCGAACTAGGGAGTGGAGGGCATGTGTTGGGGGGTAAAATCGTCATTGCATTGATATCCGCGAGGCGGCTAAGGCTGACCTCCTCCGGGCTTCCGTAGCTCGGTCTCCTCCGGGCTTCCCTAGCTCGGCTCCCCGGGCTTCCCTAGCTCGGTCTCCCCGGGCTTCCGTAGCTCGGCCTCCTCCGGGCTTCCCTAGCTCGGCCTCCCGGGCTTCCCTAGCTCGGCCTCCCCCGGGTTTCCCTAGCTCGGCCTCCTCCGGGCTTCCCTAGCTCGGCCTCCTCCGGGCTTCCGTAGCTCGGTCTCCTCCGGGCTTCCCTAGCTCGGCTCCCCGGGCTTCCCTAGCTCGGTCTCCTCCGGGCTTCCCTAGGGCCTCCCGGGCTTCCCTAGCTCGGCCTCCTCCGGGCTTCCGTAGCTCGGCCTCCTCCGGGCTTCCCTAGCTCGGCCTCCTCCGGGCTTCCGTAGCTCGGCTCTCCGGGCTTCCGTAGCTCGGCCTCCTCCGGGCTTCCGTAGCTCGGCCTCTTCCGGGCTTCCCTAGCTCGGCCTCCTCCGGGCTTCCGTAGCTCGGCCTCTTCCGGGCTTCCCTAGCTCGGCCTCCTCCGGGCTTCCGTAGCTCGGCCTCCTCCGGGCTTTCGTAGCTCGCTTATACCCAGTGATCCACGCCCCGACGTCTACCTCCGCGGAACCTGACGCGGGAGAGCTTAAGCTTACCCGAGCAGCACCTTAGGCAAGGAATCATATTGAGACGTGGCCTAAGACCTATTGAAACCGCCCCAGGTCTACTCACCCAGATCCCAAGACATCGAAGGAGCTCTCCCAGCCGTCGATCCCTTAACAGACAAGGCGTGGATTCTAACGGCCCCACAACGGCCTGATTCTGTCTACCCCCGTATCGTAACAACCTCAGAACCTTCCAGAAGATGCTCAAGTCCCCAGGTGACAGTCTATAAATATCAGATTAACAGATTCCCTCAGGTACGCAACTCTGACGCACACCCCCACTCTCACTCTCCTCTCTCCGGCAGCTCGTCGGTGCTCTGCCCTTTGGAGCCTCCGATTGGCCCCCCGGAGAGGTCTCCCGGAGATCCACCTCCTCATTATCTGGTTGATCGCCGATTCCTTCCCCACTGACTTGAGCGTCGGAGGGCCTTCCGCGGAGGACCACCCCCAGCGTCCCTCCGCGTGTGGGCTTCTTTTTGCAGGTCCGCCGCACCCCCTCTTTCCGGAGATCGATCGCGTCCGAGTCGGAGGACGGATTTCGGCGGCAACAGAAGCTAACGTGGTTGACAAAAAGTAAGAACAATGGAAAGGATGCAATGCACCGTAAGCTCTATCCCTTGTCTTATTAAAAATGTATCCATCCAGCTCATATAAAGTATGCATTAAAGTACAAATACATTTATAGACTTTCAATACAGTCCACCAAGGCGTCTATTCGTTTTCATGCGCACGTAACCGATTCTGAAAGCGTTTGGCCAGCCGACTCCCTTTTTCTCCGTTCTGAGTTAAGCCTTCACCAAGATCCTTTTCAACGAGTCCGAGTCTAAAACTTCAACGTCCAACAAGGAAGACATATAATACCCACCCTCTTCAAACTAAAATAATAATTAAAAAAAAATAAATGAAATAATAAAAAATCGAAGGGACGGCGACAACCCATGCACGCCTTCTCCAAGCTGGCGTGGCAACGTGGGAATACACGTGCGCTCGACGGCGATTTCCGCCGGCCGGCATGCGTTTACCAAACTTACCGCGTTGGACGTTAGCGTTTTTATTTCATTCTTTCCGGCTGACGGCCCTCTGTATACCGTCGGCGCGCCGCCTCAGCTCCCAATGACGGAATTACCCCTGAACTCCCGGAAAAAAAATAAATTCTATTCTATCTCCCGAATGAAATAGTAACAAAAAAAAAAAATACTTTTCATTTAACGAAGCTTGGGTTCTTAAGATATCTTCATATATTTTATATTATTTTATTATTTGAAATAAAATTTTATATACGTGAAAACTAAATTCGCTTATCTTTTTTATGTTTAATAGAATTTATAGTTGAATATATTTATTTCTTATAAAATAATTATATTATTATACTCTTTGGTATTATGATGATTCATTATATTTTTTATATATTAATTCATAATTTTTTTATTATAATAAATTTATTTCCCTGAAATTGAATATTTTATATTTTAGAATATATTAAATAAAATAAAATTAAAATAAAATATTTTAATATTAAAATTAAGATGATAAGATAGAAATTTTTATCAGAATAAAAATGAAAATTTTATTAAAAATAAACTAGATGAAAATAATGATTTTTACAAAGATAACGAATTTTATAAGTTGGGAAACGAAGAAGTTTATGTTTTATTAATGAAAATAGAGATGAAATAAATGCTAAAATAGGGGTAAAAATGAAAAAAAAAAAAGGAAAAAAACTAAGATTAAGTCAGTTTGAGGACTGAGATTAGATTGTTGTCTTGTTCTATTTTAGGAAAGGTTTTAATGCATCTCCTTTTGTTGTATAAAGCTTTGTACAAATTAAACATTAGCCCATGCTAATGCACATGCCAAGACTCATTAGGCCTTTCTTGCACATCATGCATGTTGATAGTATAGTTGTTAAAATCGAACTAGACAGATCGGTTGAACCGAAACCTAAAAGATCAAGACGGATCGATTCTAATATAAAACTGGATATGCAAGAGATCCGGAATAACTCAATCAACTCGTTCGGTTCACCCATAACCAGGCAACCCAACCTAAATCAGGTCACAGGTTTATCAACGCCATTTCAAATTTTAACCTTTGTCGTTTTAAATTTATGAGAGTTTATAGCAACCTTTTCTTCATTGGAAAGCTTGCAAGTTTTATGGAGAAAAAAAAAATCATGAAAAGAAGAGCACTTATGAGAGAAAAATTTAAAAATATAAAAATATAAAAATTTTATGAAAAGCAAGACAAAAAAAAAAGCAGAGACATAAAGCTGATTGAAAGTAAGTAAATTTTAAAGATTAAATAAAAAATTAAAAAAATATAAAAATTAATATTTATATATTAATTTTATTATAAATTAATTTTGATTAATATAAATATATTTTTATATTAAAATAATTAAACCAATGGTATCCGATAATTCAAGCCCTCGACCAGTTGATAGGACGATGAACCCATGTGAATAATGTGCGCCTTTTGCAGTCAAGACCAATAATGCTAAAGACTTTTTTCCACTCTATTTCCTTTCCTATTCCAAAGGAGATGTACCTGCGGGTTTGCAGTCAAAAGCGCGCTAAATTTCGAGGGCGCGAACATCGGCCGACCCATGGGTAGTGGGAAACGGCCGGTTCTTTCCGGCTCTTGGAAAGAGTCATGTTATGCGGGGATAGATGGGAGTACCATGCATGAATAGTCTTTCATAAAGTGGTTGGAAAGGCCTTGCATAAGAGGGCATCTGTAGTCCTTTGGATTTGTATGAGAGCTTTGTAGTTCTCGAGATGATCAAGACGATCTATCGTACCATTAAGAAACGCATAAATAATTATCATTAAACTAATTAATTAATAATTTAACGTACCTATTATTATTTAATATTTTAATAATTTATATAATATTTTAGGTAAAACCTTATCAATTTGAAGAGCGCGATTTTAGAAATTTAATGACGCAAACGGCACTCAAATCAGATTTAAGATGAGCCCGAAATTGATTTTTCATTGATTTATCTGTTTTAGTACTGATTTTAAAGTGAAGTCGGCAAACCAAGTGCCGACTTTATCGTTATCTCAGCGAGTTCCCCTGTTTTCGATTCTTCTCTGATTCCATTCTAACTGTTTCCTCCACCAATTAAGGAATAGATTAGATTGGAAGTTATCAAATTGAGAGAATTAAATTCCTTTAGAAGGAATTTAAATTTTATTGATTATTTATCCAGATTTCCTTTGTTATTTTCGTTGCTTCGGCTGCGTCTCTCTGTTTTGAAACAGATTCCTCGCCGCGTCAAAGCCGCGTCCGGGGCCTCTACAAATAGCACAGAGGAGGGAGTCCAAGAGGAGCCGTCCGTGAATCCAGAGAGGAATCCGTGGTTCATGAAGCAGTCATCCGTGGGTTCCGCGTCTGTGGAGTTGCTCTGTTCCAAGGAGAAAGCAGCTGTTGCCTCTGTTCGTGCCGTGGAGAAGGAGGCCGTCCATGGATTAAAGAAGATCTATTCCAGTGAAGAAGACGCTGCAGCCGTGCTGTGGAGAAGGCATCCTCTGTTCGTTGGAAAGAAGTCTATGCTCTGCTCTGCTCCCAGACACTTTGATCCAGCTGTGGAGATCGGCTGTTCTGTTCTGCGCATCTCAGGAATGATTGGAGGATCCTATATGTTCATGAGCTGGTTCATGTCTTTAACTTGTAAGATCTTAATTTAAACATATTGATCACGATATCAAATATGCGGAAATACGATATCAATATATTTATTATGATCGATAAATACCTCCAGCCATTATTATTAATGTTCTTTCCGATGAGGGTAAGGAATTCGATCTTCCTTGAATCAGCTGCACGGGATCTTGATCTTCCTTTCTTAGGGATCTTGATGGATCTTGATTGATCTTCCTCCTCCTCTCGATAGATCTTGATTGATCTTCCTCCTCTCGATGGATCTTGATTGAGTTCTTCTAATCAACGAGCCATCGCACTCTGATGGTGTATGCCCTCAGGATGTGCTCTTGATCAGGGACTCAATGCCTCCGCTTATTAGGTTTTCTTTTTGATAACCTTGTTGAAAGCCTTAGGAAGGGTTCCCTATTTATACTCAAATCCCTTCACCGCATGCTCCCATCAAGCAAGCGTTCAACATTTAAGGGGGGGCTGTTATCACTTTTAATTAGTGAAACGTAGTAATAAAATAAGGACCATTAAAAGACGGGTTATTACATTCTCCCACTTGGTCCGTATATTTTATCAACACTGAACAAGAAACTAAATACATGAATCATAGCGATAGGTCCTCTATAATTGAGTATTATCTTCTATGTATTACAATGCATTCAATTTCTTTACCACTATTCCAAATGTGACAACATAACATAATGAATAAACCATATGTTTATTCAGAGTCCAAAAGAAAAGTTTGTCATTTCTCAAAAGTCATATAACGTGTACACCTGAATGAGAAATAAACAAATAATTGAAATAAGAGTTTCTTTGTACAAATTGTTATCCATACAATTATATCATGGAACCAACTCCCATTCTTATCACATGATCCTTAAAATTCTTAATTGGCATGCCTTTAGTCAAAGGATCAGCTATCATCAATTCAGTGCTAACGTGTTCTATGACCACTTTGTTTTCTTTAACACGTTCTCTTATGGCTAAATACTTAATGTCGATATGTTTACTTCGACTACCACTCTTATGGTTTTTAGCCAAAAATACAGCAGCTGAATTGTCACAGTACAGTTTAATTGGCCTAGTAATAGAGTCAACAATTCTAAGCCCTGAGATGAAACTCTTCAACCATACACCTTGCGATGTAGCCTCAAAACAAGCAACGAACTCCGCTTCCATAGTAGAGGTAGCAGTCAAGTCTGCTTTGCACTCCTCCATGATATGGCTCCACCAGCTAACATAAATATAAATCCTGATGTTGATTTCCGAGAATCAACGCAGCCAGCAAAGTCCGAATCTGAGTAGCCCTCTATCTCCAAATGATCAGTTTGTCTATACATGAGCATGTAGTCCTTGGTCCCTTGAAGATACCTCATGACCTTTTTAGCAGCTCTCCAGTGGTCTAAACCTGGATTACTCTGATATCTTCCCAACATTCCTACTGCAAATGCAATGTCAGGTCTTGTGCAAACCTGAGCATACATTAGGCTTCCAACAGCTGAAGCATATGGAATGTTGTGCATCTGTTCCCGTTCAAGTTCATTTTTAGGGCACTGGTTCAAAGCGAACTTGTCACCCTTCACTATAGGTGCAACACTTGGTGAACAATTTTTCATCCGAAATCTCTCCAAGACTTTATTGATATAAGTTTCTTGAGACAATCCCAAAATGCCTCGAGATCTTTCTCTATGGATCTTAATGCCAATGACATAAGATGCCTCACTCATATCTTTCATATCAAAATTTTTGGAGAGAAATTGTTTCACCTCATATAGCAACCCTTTATCATTGGTTGCAAGTAGAATGTCATCCACATATAGGACCAAGAAACAAATTTTGCTCCCACTAACCTTCTGGTATATACATTGATCCATGATGTTCTCTTCAAAACCAAAGGAAGAGATCACATCATGAAATTTTAAATACCACTGACGTGAGGCTTGTTTCAATCCATATATGGATTTCTTAAGTTGCAAACCAAATGCTCACCATCACTAGAGGAAAATCCTTCAGGCTGTTTCATGTAAACCTCTTCCTCTAGATCTCCATTAAGGAATGCGGTCTTCACATCCATTTGATGTAACTCAAAATCAAAATGAGCTACCAATGCCATAATTATTCGGAGAGAGTCTTTCTTGGATACAGGAGAAAATGTCTCCGTGTAGTCGATTCCTTCCCTCTGAGTGAATCCTTTGGCAACGAGTCTTGCTTTATATCTCTCAATGTTGCCTTGTGAGTCTTTCTTTATTTTGAAGATCCATCTACATCCAATGGCTTTTACACCATCAGGCAACTCAACAAGATCCCAGACTCGATTAGATGCCATAGATTCCATCTCGTCTTCATGGCATTGAACCACAAGTTTGATTCCTTAGAACTCATGGCTTGTGAAAACGTTTCAGGATCATTTTCGGCTCCAATGTTATAGTCAGATTCATGTAGATACACAACATAATCACTAGGAATTGCTGATTTCTTTATTCTAGTTGATCTTCTTAATGTTGTGTCAATGACCTCTTGAGGAGTATCTTGCACAACTGATTGTTGATGAACAACACGATCTTCTAGATTACCATCAGCTTGTGAAATCTCAATGACTGGTTGTTGGGCACTTAATTGAGTTTGAGGAGTGCTATAAATAACAACCAATCCCTCACTTGAAGTGGAAGCTGGAATAACTGAATGATCTTTCTCAGAAGAAGCCAAATACTGAGATTGATCACTCCCACTGATCAAGTCATTCTCAAGAAATTTTGCATTTCTTGATTCCACAATCCTAGTGCTGTGAGATGGACAATAAAATCTATAACCCTTGGACTTCTCAGCATATCCAATAAAGTATCCACTAATAGTCCTTGGGTCTAGTTTCTTTTCTTGTGGATTATAGACTCTTACTTCAGATGGGCATCCCCAAACACGTATATGTTGCAGACTTGGTTTCCAACCTTTAAATAACTCAAATGGCGTTTTGGAAACAGCCTTGGTTGGAACCCGATTCAATATATACGCAGCAGTTTTAAGAGCTTCAGTCCACAAGGATTTAGGTAAGTTAGAGCTGACAATCATGCTCCTTACCATGTCCAATAATGTCCGGTTTCTCCTTTCAGCTACACCGTTTTGGTCAGGAGACCCTGGCATGGTGTATTGTGCAACAATTCCATTTTCTTCAAGAAACCGAGCAAACGGACCAGGTGCTTGTCCATTCTCAGTGTATCTACCATAATATTCTCCACCTCTATCTGACCTCACGATTTTAATTTGCTTGCCGCATTGTTTCTCTACTTCTGCCTTAAATACCTTAAAGGCATCTAATGCTTCGTTCTTATTATGAAGTAGGTAGAGATACATATATCGTGAATAGTCATCAATAAATGAGATGAAGTATCTCTGACCATACGAATCCATATCTGGGCTACAGATATCCGTATGTATGATCTCCAGTATTTCCGAACTTCTCTTGGCATTTTCTTGGACTTGTTGGTTTGCTTTCCCTTTATGCAGTCCACACAAGTGTCAAAATCAGTAAAATCAAGAGTATCAAGTACTCCATCTTTTACTAATCTTTTAATTCTCTCAATGGAGATATGACCTAATCTCCGATGCCACAAAATAGAGGAATTCTCATTTATAACACATCTTTTCATACCAGTTTGGGCGTGCATCACATTATAGGTGGTATTATTTTTCAAATTGATTTGGAAAAGATTGTCTGACAATGTACCATTCCCAATAAGCTTAGATTTATAAAATAAATCAACAGAGCTTTTATTAAAATTAAAGGAGTATCCTGCTGGTACAAGCCTTGACACTGAAATCAAATTTCTAGAGAAACTTGGAATATAAAATGTCTTTTCCAAATCCAAAACAAAACCAGAATGTAAAATAAGTCTGCACGTTCCAATTGCTTCCACATGTGAACCCATCTTGTTTCCTGAATAGATGCTTTGTTCACTTCCCAATGGTTTCCTTTGATTTAGAAAACCCTGCAAGGTATTTGAAACATGGATTGTAGAACCAGAATCAATCCACCATGTGTTATGACATATAACCAAATTGGATTCATGACATACGAATGAGGTTAGAGTACCTTTCTTGTCAAGCCAAGCTTTGAATTTGAGACAATCTTTCTTTATATGCCCTTTTTCTTGCAAAAGAAGCACTTGGACTCCTTCTTGTCTTCTGTATGGATGGATACTTTACCCTTTCCTTTGCGTTTGGCTTTGGGAGCTTTAGTCTTTCTCTGAGTGACTAAATGTGCACTTTCTCCCATTTCTAAAATCAGCCTCCCTTCCTCTTGAACACACATGGTCAGAAGTTCATTAATTGACCATTTGTCCTTATGTGTATTGTAAGATATTTTGAAGGGACTATATTGCTGTGGGAGTGAGCTCAAAATAAAGTGCACCAAGAAAGATTCTGACATCTCAACCTCTAGGGATTTCAACTGAGCCGCAATGTCCCTCATCTTCATGATGTGCTCACGCACACCTCCAACCGTAGTGAGCTTCATTGATGATAATTTTGTCATTAGGGTGCTAGCCATTGCCTTATCTGAAGACTCAAATTGTGCATCAATAGCCTTCAGAAGTTCCTTGACATTTTTGCACTCAGGAATTGAACCACGTATACTAGCAGAAATTTTAGTACGTATGAACATCATACTGAGGCGATTGGACCGTTCCCATCGTTCATACGCAGCAATCTCAGCCTGAGTGCTAGTAGATGTAACTGAATGTGGTTCATCCTTCCTGATAGCATAGTCAATATCCATGCACCCTAATTGAAGAAGAATTCTCTCCTTCCATAATTTATAATTATCACCACTTAAATCGGGAATGTCACATTTCATATCAGAAATATTAACAGGCAAAATAGCTGCATAAAAATAAAATCATGTTCATGTAATTGAATTTGAGGCATATAACTTGATGTCATGTTTACCAATGTAAACATGCAATAACATGAATCAATAACATACAATAACTACCTGTGGGCTAAGTTATTATACTCAAATAGACTCATTAGCTTAATGATGTGACTAACAAATTATATTCCTTTCTTAATTCCTGTGGGTAATTAAGAAAATAATTTGTTATCGCATCCTAATTAATTATATTAGTGCAACAAAAATTCCTGTGGGATAAGATTCATTACATTAATATAATTAGTCACAATTAATGTCATCTAACCTTATGTGATCTTTGCAACTCAATATATAATTTTGATTAATCAAAGATGCTGTGGCTACTCCTCAATTAATCAACATCATATTGATCACATGACATTATATGCATATAGATTAACCAATTTAGCATGATTATTAGGTAGTGATCTTAATCAACGTAACATTTCCAAATCAAGATCTGAGTTAGTCAAATTGGCCAGGCCAGTGAAAGAGAAGTGGGGGTCCCCCGTTGCTTTCCTTAGGTCAGTCAACGGAACCAATTAAGTAACCACAATCTCTTTACCTTTCTAGACACCAACTGACCAATCAGACCTTGAAAGGATTTGCACTGTGATTTTCACACTACCACCAAATTCATGCATAGAATAAATCTAGTATGCAGAACAGAAGACAACATTTCAATATCTATTTAATGAATTTTAAAATTATCATCTTAAGAAAAATTTTTGTTAATTAAAACACGTCCGGCCGTAGCTCATTATTCCCTTGGGCCAGTCTATGCAAAACACCGTAGGCATAGAGACTCAGGAGGCGTATTTTAATACAAAAATTTAAACTCAAGAAACAAATGATAAAAAAATCATGTTACATGATTTAATAAAACATTAAACAGATAATAAATGCATTTAAAATCCAACCAATCCAGATTTTAAATCCCGTGAGAGAACGGAAAGACCATAAGCGAGAAAAGCGAAAACCGAAAGTTTTCTCTCTTTTTTAATATGTCACCGATGTGGTTATTGAAGCCACGTTTCCGCTGCATTTCTTTCTTTAGTTTTTCTTTTCTTTAATGCTACGTTTCTTTTCTTTTTCTTTCTTTAATGCTATCTCTTTAATACCAAAAAGAAATCCGGGAAACCTTTAATGCCAGAAAGAAATCTTTAATAGAAAAGAAAGAGGCCACGTTTTGTTTCCGCAAAAATCGGAATCTGAAATAGGTTTAATGGTTTCTGTCAATTCCGTGAACAAAGATCAGAACTGATCGAAACCTGAGATCCGAAAAACTGAAAACGGAAAACACGCGGCATAAATTGCTTGAAAAGAGAAACTTGATAGAAATCTCACAAAATAAGGCAGAGGTTTAAAAAGCTCTGATACCAAATGTAAGACTTAATTTAAATATATTGATCACGATATCAATATTTATTATGATCGATAATACCTCCAGCCATTATTATTAATGGTCTATCCGATGAGGGTAAGGAATCGATCTTCCTTGAATCAGCTGCACGGGATCTTGATCTTCCTTTCTTAGGGATCTCGATCTGATTCTTGATTGATCTTCCTCCTCTCGATCTCTTCCTCCTCTCGATGGATCTTGATTGAGTTCTTCTAATCAACGAGCCATCGCATTCTGATGGTGTATGCCCTCAGGATGTGCTCTTGATCAGGGACTCAATGCCTCCGCTTATTAGGTTTTTCTTTCGATAACCTTGTTGAAAGCCTTAGGAAGGGTTCCCTATTTATACTCAAATCCCTTCACCGCATGCTCCCATCAAGCAGTTCAACATTTAAGGGGGGGTTGTTATCACTTCTTAATTAATGAAACGATAGTAATAAAATAAGGACCATTAAAAGCGATGGGTTATTACACAACTCGGTTCAGTTCTGTGTTTATCTTATCTTTGATTTGATTTATGAAGAATTTATTGCTTTCTTATTGCCTTCATAATGCCATGACTTTTTAATTTATATGAAATAAAGTTTATATTCATGTTTAATTATTATTAAATTATATTTAAGTGAAAATAATTTTAGATTGATCTATGCTTAAAAGGGACGGGCCGTGATCCATGGGTACGGGCCGTGCTCTAATAAGATAGACCATATCTTGATTATTTTGCATTACTAATTATTTAAGTTAAATTTATAAATTTATTTCAAGATAATCGCTAAAGTCCCTGTGGAATCGATCCCTTACTCTCGCTATTCTAATAGTGAAATTAAGGTGTTTTAATCGTTGCGCTACGACACGCATCAGATTTTTGGCACCGTTGCCGGGGACTTAAGTGTGTTATTTTGAAAAAAAAAAAAAAAAAAAAAAAAAAAATAAAAAAGTAAAAAATTTAGATTAATTTTCTCTTAATTTTTGAATAGTTATTGTCACTTTATTTTATTTCCTTAATTGTTAGAATTGCATATTTTCTTTTTAATATAAAAAAATTATTACTTTCCTTTTGCCACAAATCCAATTTTAACCTAATCAAATTTTCCTTTTAATTAACTTACCTAAAAAAAACCCTAAAAGAAAACCCTAAGATACTTCATAAAATATAATTAATTTAAGGAAACAAAAAAAATTATAAAATAAAAATAAAATATAAACAAAATAATTATTTATTTTCTATGCTATAGATTGACTTAGGTGAATTTATTTTCTGCAAAACTCAAAATTTTTCCCTTGACATCTCATAATTTATTAGAAAATTAGAAACCTAAACAAAAATCTTAAAATAATAATAATAAATAAATAAAACTGTTTGCTTTAGAGTCATTGGTAGGGTGTATGCTCGGTCGCCGATCGTTGCAGCCCACCTTATACCCTTAGATCCTGAGATAGAAAGAACTATTAGAGCAAACAGACTCAGAATTATGGATCCTAATAACGAAAATAATCAACCACGACAGTTGAAAGAGTATTTCACTCCTTCAAGGTATACCTACTCTCCCTGCATTCAAGTGCCTCCAGTAGAGGCTGCCCAATATGAAATTAAGTCAAGTGTAATCAAATGTTACCATCTTTCTATGGACTTACAAATGAGGATCCCTACAAACACTTAGATGAATTCTTGAAAATTTGCTCAACTGTCAAGATTCAAAATTTCTCTGATGATGCACTTAGGCTTAAGTTATTCCCTTTTTCCCTAAAAGATAAAGCCAAGTATTGGTTAAATTCATTAGACACTGTTATAATTTCAACTTGGGATCATCTTCAGAGAGAATTTCTTAAGAAATATTTTCCTATAGGAAAAACGAATCAAATTAGAAAAGCCATAACAAGTTTTTCCCAGATAGATGGAGAAATGTTCCATGAGACATGGGAGAGATTCAAAGAACTGATTAGAAAATGTCCACATCATGCTATACCCAAATGGCAACTGGTTCAGTGCTTTTATGATGGTTTATCAGAAAAGCATAGGCAAATGGTTGATGCTTCATGTGGTGGGACATTTATGTTAAAAAATGAACATGAGGCTTGGCAACTCTTTGAGACATTGAGTGAGAATTCATTACATCACATGTCAGTTGCTCGTCGAGACCCTCCCGTAGAACCTAAAAGAGGTGGAATATATGAAATAGGTCATTCTACAGATATCTATACTAAGGTAGATGAATTATCCCATAAACTTGACCGGATTCTACAAGTTGAAACATCTCTTCCCCATCTACTCAATTACATGAGGTCTGCATAATTTGTTCGAGTCCAACCCATTCTGTAGGTGAATGTCCAGCTGCATACCAATTTCCTGAACTTGTTCAAGAGCAAGCCCACCAAGCCCAAACCCGATTAGCTCCTAGAACAGGAAATGATCCATTTTCAAATACTTACAATCCTGGCTGGCGAAATCACCAAATTTTTCTTGGAAACCTCAACCTGTAGTCAATTCATCGATCAGACCTAATTACCAAGAAACCAATTTTAGAAACATGCCATATTCACAATATCCAAACATCCCACAACCTCCACCGAATAATCAGCCTACTTTTGAAGACAAAGTGTTACAAGCATTGAAAGGGCTAGAAATGAATACTCAAATCCTTCACTCCCACACACAATCTATTGCAAAACTAGAAACTCAGATAGGTCAATTAGCCACAGCATTCAGTAGAAGGGAGGAGGGTAAGTTACCTAGTCAGCCTATCGATAACCCAAAAGGACAATTCATGGCTGAAGGTTCCAATAGTCCTGACAAATTCCCAGAACATGCTAAATCAGTCATGACTCTCAGAAGTGGAAAAGCATTGAACCCACCTGAACCAACCCAGAAATTAGAAGTGGCTAAACCAGAAGAGAGAAGAAATGAAAAGAAAAGGAATTCAATGATCAAGCAATCATACCTAAAGCCCCATTCCCTAGTGCTTTAGAATCTCCTTTGCCTTCAGATAAGAAGAATATAAAAATGAATGAGATGCTTGAGTTATTTAAGCAAGTCCAAATAAACTTACCTCTTCTCGATGCTATCAAGCAAGTTCCAGCTTATGCCAAATTTTTGAAGGATCTATGCACACAAAAACGGAAAGCCAAGATACAAATACCAAAAAAGATACATTTGACTGAGCAAGTCAGCTCAGTTGTTCAGCAAATAACCCCACCCAAACTAAAAGATCCTGGTACCCCGATTATATCATGTGTCATAGGAAACTTCACAATCAAGAAAGCATTATTAGATTTGGGTGCGAGTGTAAACCTTCTCCCAAGTTCAGTATATGAATTATTCGGATTTGGAGAGTTGAAACCCACGACAGTAACACTACAATTGGCAGATAGATCAGTCAAAGAACCTCGTGGAATATTGGAAGATGTATTAGTAAAGGTGGATGAATTCTATTTTCCTGTCGACTTCCTTGTGTTGGATATGGAATCTAGTGGTAATCCTAACCAAATTCCCATCATCCTTGGAAGACCTTTTCTAGCTACTGCTAATGCATGCATAAATTGTAGAACAGGTGTGATGGATGTATCTTTTGGAAACAAGAAGATGAGATTAAATATTTTTAATGCTTCCCAAGGACCACCTGTGTATGATTTAAATGAAGTAAATATGATAGAGGAAGTAGTAGATAAGAAATTCCAAAGTTTGATTGATTCGGATCCTTTACAAACATGTCTTACACATTTTGGAATAGATGACTTTGATATTGATGAGTATACCAAAGAGATAAACATGTTATTAGAACCACCTAAGTTCGACACCATCCCTCCTTGGACTATAAAATATGAACCACTTCCAACTAAACCAAGTCCTTTAATACCATCCTTGGAAGAACCACCCCAACTAGAATTGAAACCTCTTCCAGATAACTTAAAATATTCATTCCTTGGACCCAATGACACCCTTCCAGTAATCATTGCATCTACCCTAACCTCTGAGCAAGAAGATAAATTGGTAGATGTACTTAAAGAACATAAAGAGGCAATTGGATGGACAATAGCTGATATTAAGGGAATTGACCCTTCCGTTTGCATGCACCATATTCATAGTGAAATTGAAGCCAAACCACATAGAGACATGCAACGAAGGCTAAATCCAAACATGAGGGATGTTGTTAAGAAAGAAGTAGTAAAATGGCTTGATGCTGGTATTATTTATCCAATTTCAGATAGCCAATGGGTCAGTCCAATCCAAGTAGTACCTAAAAAATCGGTATTACCGTGATTAAAAATGAAAAGGGCGAATCAATTCCTACTCGCACATCAACTAGTTGGAGAGTGTGTATAGATTATCGAAAGTTGAATGCCGTGACTAGGAAAGACCACTTTCCTTTGCCTTTTATCGATCAAATTCTAGAACGGCTAGCGGGACAAAGTTTCTTTTGTTTCTTAGATGGATATTCAGGATACAATCAAGTCCCAGTATTTCCTGCAGATCAAGAAAAGACCACCTTCACTTGTCCCTTTGGAACATTTGCCTTTAGACGTATGCGTTTGGTCTTTGTAATGCACCAGCCACGTTTCAACGATGTATGATGGCCATATTTTCTGATATGATTGGTCAATTTTTGGAAGTATTTATGGATGATTTTTCAGTCTTTGGTGCATCATTTGATAGCTGCCTCGAGAACTTGACTAAGGTACTGAAACGATGTATGGAAATGAATTTAGTCCTAAGTTGGGAGAAGAGCCATTTTATGGTTCGTGAGGGAATTGTGCTTGGACACATTGTTTCAGAGAGAGGTATTGAGGTTGATAAAGCCAAGGTTGAATTGATCTCAAATCTATCACCCCCAACCTCAGTTAAACAAGTACGATCTTTCCTTGGTCATGCTGGTTTTTATAGACGTTTCATCAAAGATTTCAGTAAAATTTCTCGACCATTGTGTAATTTATTGACCAAGGATAGTTCTTTTAATTTTGATAAAGATTGTCTAACAGCCTATAACATCCTTCGAACTGCTTTGACCACTGCACCAATTATCAAGCCCCCAGATTGGACCATACCTTTTGAAATCATGTGTGATGCTTCTGATTATGCTGTAGGGGCAGTTCTAGGACAGAAACTCAATCGAGAACCCCATGTAATTTATTATGCTAGCAAAACTCTTTCAGATGCACAAATGAACTATACTACCACTGAAAAAGAATTACTAGCAGTTGTGTTTGCCCTAGAAAAGTTTAGATCATATCTGTTAGGGTCTAAGTTTTAGTTTATTCAGATCATGCAGCGTTGAGGCATCTTATATCAAAAAAGGATACAAAACCCAGACTGATTAGATGGATCCTTCTACTACAAGAATTTGATCTAGAAATCTTAGATAAGAAGGGTTCTGAAAATATGGTAGCAGATCATATCTCTAGGATCTCAGTGGAATACAATAAAGAAATAATCAGAGATAGGTTCCCTGATGAGCAATTTTTTCAATTTCCCATAGCAGTCTTCCCTGGTTTGCCCACATTGTGAATTATTTGGCAACAGGAAAAGTACCTTCCCACTGGACAAAACAAGAAAAAGATAGATTTTTCTCACAAATCAAATATTACTTTTGGGAAGACCCTGAATTATTTAAGTACTGTTCAGATCAGGTGATTAGGCGATGTGTTCCCGAAGTGAATTCAAAAGTATACTTAACTTCTGTCATTCTCTTGCCTGTGGAGGACATTTTAGTGGAAAAAAAACTGCAGCAAAGGTACTGCAAAGTGGGTTTTATTGGCCAACTCTTTTTAAAGATGCACATGAATTTAGCCGTAATTGTCTCCAATGTCAACAAACAGGAAATATATCTCGAAAAGACATGATGCCCCTAAACCCTATCTTGGTTGTAGAAATTTTTGATGTATGGGGTATTGATTTTATGGGCCCATTTCCTTCCTCTTTTGGATTTGAATACATTCTAGTGGCAGTTGATTATGTGTCAAAATGGATTGAAGCCATGGCAACTCGAACCAATGATCATAAAGTTGTAATCAAGTTTATTCAGCATAATATCCTTAGTCGTTTTGGATGCCCAAGGGCTATAATTAGTGATGGGGGTACACATTTCACGAATAGACACTTTGAAGGATTAATGAACAAATATGGAATTACTCATAAGGTAGCTACACCTTATCATCCCCAAACTAGTGGCCAAGTTGAAATATCAAATCGAGAAATTAAAAATATCCTTGAGAAAACGGTGAGACCTGATAGGAAAGATTGGTCAGAACGTTTGGATGATGCATTATGGGCTTATCGTACTGCATTTAAAACTCCCATAGGAATGTCTCCTTACAGGCTCGTATTTGGAAAAGCCTGTCATTTACCTGTAGAATTAGAACACCGTGCATTTTGGGCTATCAAGCAATTTAATTATGATATAAAAATGCAGGTGTCAATAGAAAACTCAATTGAATGAGTTAGAAGAGCTACGAAATGAGGCATATGAGAGCTCAAAAATTTATAAAGAACGAACCAAGGCATATCATGACAAATTTATTAGTAGAAAAATTTTTGAACCAAATCAAAAAGTATGGCTTTACAATTCAAGATTACACCTTTTCCCTGGAAAACTTCGTTCACGATGGAATGGACCTTTTATAGTAACTCAAGTATTTCCCATGGAGCTGTAGAGCTTAAAGACCCCAAGCAGGGAAATACATTCAAAGTAAATGGCCAACGTTTGAAACCATATATAGAAGAAATTAATGATGGAGAAATTGTTGAATCAATTGATCTTGTGAACCCAACATTATCATATAAGTAGCACAGTCTGGCTGAAGACTTTAAACTTAGCGCTCTTGGGAGGCAACCCAGTTTATTAGTTATTTTTAACTTTCTGTTCTTTTAGTGTGTTCTTTTAGTATGACCAAGAAGAGCAACAGAAGCAGATTGAAAGAAGATGGCAACAATGAAACTTCCAACCTTCAAATACTCTACCAGGTAGTATCTTTCCTTGAAATTAATTAATTTTTCTTCCATTAGGGACAATGGAAATTAAGTTGGGGGGGAGGAAAAAGAATAAATAAATCCTCGAGTAAAACTATAATCAGATGTGTCTCGATTTGAAGTTAATCAAGCAGTCTATTAATGAATTAATGGTTAGATTATTATTTTTTTTTGAAATACTGAGGAATAAATTATTAAGAAAACCTAATAAAAGGTAGGGTTTAGCCCAGAATAATTTCAGACCCTCCTGACCACTGATCTTAATAGTACAATCTACTTAATAAGGGTATGGGTGAAAATGTTATTCAAAAAAAAAAAGGAAAAAAAAATCTCTCTTAAAGTTAATAGATTAGGTTCTTAGCATTTTTCACTGAGTAACCGGCCCCGTCACCTAAGAAAGTGATGTTGTTCGCGTAAAAAGGTGGGAATGTAAAAGAACCTAAATAGAGTCAGTCCTACCTAAAGCCTTTTTAACTCGAGTCAGTAAGTCTGAGGGGTGTTTTACACCTAATGCCCTAAAACCAATTGGTTTGGGAGCCATTGGCCTAAAGCTCGCTACAAGGGTTAATTAGAAAGCAAGGGGTTAGGACATTGCACTGACTTTACATATAAATAAATAAATAAATAAAGAACCAAATTACAAAAGACATTACACCCAACCCAAATTAAGTTAGAAGACTTAATTAGAGAAGTGAAAGTTGGTGAAGAAAGACTTCTATAAATTCTTATGGACTACACTTTATCACTAAAAAAAACTTAATAATCCAATGAAGTACCTCCCTTATGATCTTAAAAAAAAAAAAAATTTGTAAGATAACTATCAATTCTTGGATTAGCTTGGTACATATTTCTAAATTTCTTATTTGCTCGAGGATGAGTAAGATTCAAGTTGGGGGGAGTGATAAACGCATAAATAATTATCATTAAACCTATTAATTAATAATTTAATGTACCTATTATTATTTAATATTTTAATATTTTTATAATATTTTAGGTAAAACCTTATCAATTTGAAGAGCGCGATTTTAGAAATTTAATGACGCAAACGGCACCCAAATCGGATTTAAGATGAGCCCGAAATTGATTTTTCATTGATTTATCTATTTTAGCATGGATTTTAAAGTGAAGTCGGCAAACCAAGTGCCGACTTCATCGTTATCCCATCCAGTTCCCCTGTTTCCGCACGATTCTTCTCCGATTCCATTCTAACCATTTCCTCCAAATAGATTAGATTGGAAGTTATCAAATTGAGAGAATTAAATTCCTTTAGAAGGAATTTGAATTTTATTAATTATTTATCCAGATTTCCTTTGTTATTTTGTTGCTTCCGCTGCGTCTCTCTGTTTTGAAACAGATTCCTCGCCGCGTCAAGGCCGCGTCCGGGGCTTCTACAAATAGCATAGAGGAGGGAGTCCAAGAGGAGTCGTCCGTGAATCCAGAGAGGAATCCGTGGTTCGTGAAGCAGTCATCCGTGGGTTCTGCATCCGTGGAGTTGCTCTGTTCCAAGGAGAAAGCAGCTGTTGCCTCTGTTCGTGCCGTGGAGAAGGAGGCCGTCCGTGGATTAAAGAAGATCTGTTCCAGTGAAGAAGGCGCTGCAGCCGTGCTGTGGAGAAGGCATCCTCTGTTCGTTGGAAAGAAGTCCGTGCTCTGCTCTGCTCCCAGACACTTTGATCCAGCTGTGGAGATCGGCTGTTCTGTTCTGCGCGTCCCAGGAACGATTGGAGGATCCTATATGTTCATGAGCTGGTTCATGTCTTCAACTCGGTTCTGTCTTCAGTCTATTTCATCTTGTCTTTGATTTGATTTATGAAGAATTTATTGCTTTCTTATTGCCTTCTTAATGCCATGACTTTTTAATTTATATGAAATAAAGTTTATATTCATGTTTAATTATTATTAAATTATATTTAAGTGAAAATAATTTTAGACTTATCTATGCTTAAAAGGGATGGGCCGTGATCCACGGGTACGGGCCGTGCTCTAATAAGATAGACCATATCTTGATTATTTTGCATTACTAATTATTTAATTAGTTAAATTTATAAATTTATTTCAAAATAATCGCTAGAGTCCCTATGGAATCGATCCCTTACTCTCGCTATTCTAATAATGAAATTAAGGTGTTTTAATCGTTGCGCTACGACACGCATCAACCATCATATGGATCCAGCTGCGAGAGATGGAATCTGGAGGGGATGGGCTCTTCCAAGATTCGGCGAGTATAAGGAGGATGAGTGTCGTACTACTCCTCTGACTGGTTGTTAATTTTTCTGGTGAGCTCCTCCAGCCGTCGATGGTATTTATCCAGACGTTCCTTTGCTTGGTGGTTGATAGTTGGCATCTTCTTTAGCAGCTCGAAAGATGTGGAAGAAGAAGGGGAAGAGCGCTGGTGGTAGTGCCTCCGCTTAGGCTCTTCCTTGTGCTGTGGCTCTGGGGAAGGTTCACTTGAGCTATGGTCGAAGGAACGCACCCTCTTGAGGGGCTCCCGGCGGTGTCCTCTGGGAGAGGCATTATGGCGACAAGTTTTTCGTTGGGGGATCTCCCTCGAGTAGACTGCTGACTGGCTAGTGCAGCAAGTGGTGGTGCATGAGGAGCGGGCTGATGCTGGGTGGCCACGAAATGCCGTGAGAGTTTGAACTTGCTAGGTGAGCGCGGCCAACTGCTCAGCTTGAGTGGTCATGGCTGGTGGTGCGGGAGTCGCCGGAGGGTTAGCAACAGGAAGGTTGGCCTCTTGCTGCTCCGTCGGTTGGAGGTGCCCCTTAGGATAGCTAGCAGAGGCCTCTCGAGCACGCGTTACCACCATTGTTGACGAAGAGGGAGTGAGAGCTTGTAGCTTAGTATCACAGAGCTCTGCTTTCTCAGACTAGCCTCCTACCTGGCGCGCCAATCTGTTGATGCTCGATCATCGGAATTAACCGTCAAGAGGCGTCGTTTGCTGGTGCAGTCTCCTCCAGAGCGGATGGCCTACAAGAAGTCCCAGGGTTGCTCCGGTGGGGACCCTTCGACGGTCAAGTTAGCAACCGAGGTCACAGCAATGAAAGCTTGAAGAAGCTCTAGAGAAGAAGAAAGCTTTTGAGAATCAGAAGGTTTTGTGTTGGTTCAATGTGTGGGTGTAGGTGCATACCTCTTTACTTCGGACTCTCTTACCCTTTTATAGACTTTCGGTATCTACCTGGGGATCTGCCACGTGGGGTTCAGTGAAGAGGAATGTCTGCCAAACTCGTGGCGATTGCGTGAATAGGAGTTGGTCGGTGGGCCTAGTCCCATCGGGCACATGGGTCTGACAGTTGGTAAGCTTGGTCCCATCAACGGTGTGGGTCAGACAGTAGGTGGGCCTGGTTGCGTCAGGCGGCGCAGGCTAGGCAGTAGGTGGACCTGATCGTGTCAGACAGTGCATGCCAGGCGGTAGGTGGGCCTGACCATATCAGACGGCGCGAGCTGCCTTAGAAAGTCGGGGCCGCTGAGGGGTCGACTTAGAGGAAGCGGGGCCGTCAAGACCGCCTTGGAGGAGTCAGGGCCGCTAGGGGCCGACTTGGAGGAAGCGGGGCCTTTGAGGCCACCTCGGAGGAGTTGGGACCGCTAAGGGCCGACTTGGAGGAAGCGGAGCCATCGAGGCCGTCTCGAAAGAGTCGGGGCTGACTTGGAGGAAGCGGGGCCGTTAAGACCGCCTCGAAAGAGTTGGGACCGCTGAGGGCCGACTTAGAGGACATGCGGCCCGCTAACGAGCGGGGCTGCCTTAGAGACGCATGGCCTTACTGAAGAGTGGGGCCGCCTTGAAGGAGTGAATGGCCACCTGCCCCTGTGCATGCCGTTAATGGGTTTTACCATTAACATCCGCATGGCACCACCGGCCACATCACTACCATTCACAAACCCAAAGTCCCCAATATTGGCAGTAATTCCTGTCATTCGCCCCAAGATTCTTCTCTTGGGACCAGTGATTTGGACCGAAGATTACTTGCTAGATTGCGGGCTGCTCTGCTCTTGACCCTTTGCATTGAAGAGATAGCAGACCTGACCAATTTAACCCTTTGGACTGACATACAACAATAACTTTTCAAGCCTTTATAGCCAATATGCAATCATCCATAACAAGTGGGAAATTGTAGAGCTACTGAATTTTGTTTACAGTCATGCAGTTGACAAGAAGTTCTGCATTCAGGGCTTTAATTTAGATACCTGTTGGCTTCAAATAAATTCTTGGTACGGCTGATTCGGTTCTCTGGGTTCAGAAGGGCACAAAGATGGTAACTTACAGGCTACTAAGTTATATCTTTAACCATGGTACAAATAAGTAAAGCTGTAAAGGTACTATTTGGATTACAGATATTCAAGAGCTCTTTACATATATTTTTTCTTTATATTTATAATAATTTGATCATAATTATAGTCAATTTCAATAAAATGAAATATTGAAATGATAGAAAGAATTGCTTGATTATGCATAAGTCATTCCTTGCAGTCATTCAATTGTTTAGATGCCCGGCCGTGAAGAGTTTTGATTCTTTCGAACAGTGCAAGGATGGATGTAGAACATGTTTGACAAGAGGAATAAAGTGTCACTTTTTGCACTTTCTTTACGTCTCTTAGCTTGCCTAATAAGATAGTAATAATAATAATAATAATAGAGAGACAAGATGATGAGTAAGAATTGCGGAAGTTTAGACTAATAAGACAAATGCTGATGCAATACGCATTTTGTCGAACGCTTACGTTGATGGTTGTGTTAGCCATATCTGATTGCCTTGTTACAGAGTTTGTTTGAATTTTTGGAGGAAGAAGTAGAGGGATAAGAAAGAAAGAAACTAAAATATATATATATATTTTTAAAAAAGTTAAATTCATCTTGTTTGAATAAGAAAAGAAGAAGAAAATAAAAAATAAATTATGTTTATAAATCATAAACATATACTTATTATGAGAAAAATTCTAATCAATTTATAAATATGAAGTTAAAAAAAATAAGATAAAAAATATAAACTCATCTTCCTTCTTCTCTTTACTCTAAATTAAGGTAAAAAAATTAACTTATTGAGAATGAATGAATGGGAATGAGTAACTTTCATTTTTTTTTTTTTTCTCCTTTCTCTTCCTTCTAAATAAAGATTTAAAAAGTCATTCCCTCTCTCTCTCTCTCTCTCTCTCTCTCTCAAACATATGCTTATTCATTTTAGTATTCAAGTTTTTAATCTTTTATATGTAGGGCAATTTAAATATAGCTAAGTTGCTATTCATCTTGTTAAAGCATAAGTGCAACAAATTTAACTTGATTTTTAGCATATCATTTATTTTTCACCTTATCAGTCAATCACATCTATATTTGAACTGTCCAAATAGAAACTCTCAAGAAAAAATTGGAAAGGATGCAATGCACCGTAAGCTCTATCCCTTGTCTTATTAAAAATGTATCCATCCAGCTCATATAAAGTATGCATTAAAGTACAAATACATTTATAGACTTTCAATACAGTCCACCAAGGCGTCTATTCGTTTTCATGTGCACGTAACCGATTTTGAAAGCGTTTGGCCTGCCGTCCCGTCCAGCCGACTCCCCCTTTTTCTCCGTTCCGAGTTAAGCCTTCACCAGTATCCTTTTCAACGTCCATCCAATAAGGAAGACATATACCGACCCTCTTCAAACTAAAAATAATAATAAAAAAATAAATGAAATAATAAAAAATCGAAGGGACGGCGACAACCCATGCACCGCTTCTAGCTGGCGTGGCAACGTGGGAATACACGTGTGCTCGACGGCGATTTCCGCCGGCCGGCATGCGTTTACCAAACCTACCGCGTTGGACGTTAGCGTTTTTTTTTTTTTTTTTTTCATTCTTTCCGGTTGACGGCCCTCTGTATCCCGTCGGCGCGCCGCCTCAGCTCCCAATGACGGAATTACCCCTGAACTCCCCTATGGGAAAAAAAATAAATTCTATCTCCCGAATGAAATAGTAACAAAAAAAAAAACTTCATTTAACGAAGCTTGGGTTCTTAAGATATCTTCATATATTTATATTATTTATTATTTTAAATATAATTTTATATAAAATTTTAAATACATGAAAACTAAATTCGCTTATCTTTTTTTATGTTTAATAGAATTTATAGTTGAATATATTTCTTTCTTATAAAATAATTTATATTATTATACTCTTCGGTATTATGATGATTCATTATATTTTTATAAATTAATTCATAAATTTTATTATTAAAATAAATTTAGTTACCTGAAATTGAATATTCTATATTTTAAATTCTATTAAATTAAATTAAATTAAAATAAAAATATTTTAATATTAAAATTGAGATGATAAGATAGAAATTTTTATCAGAATAAAAATGAAAATTTTATTAAAAATAACTAGATGAAAATAATGATTTTTTACAAAGATAAGGAATTTTATAAGTTGGGAACGAAGAAGTTTATGTTTTTATTAATGAAATAGAGATGAAAATAAATGCTAAAATAGGGGTAAGAATGAAAAAAAGGAATAAAAAAAACTAAGATTAAGTCAGTTTGAGTACTGAGATTGGATTGTTGTCTTGTTCTATTTTAGGAAGGTTTTAATGCATCGATCTTTGTTGTATAAAGTTTTGTACAAATTAAACATTTGCTCATGCTGATACGCGTGCCAAGACTCATTAGGCCTTTTCTTGCACATCATGCATGTTAATAGTATAGTTGTTAAAATCGGACCGAACCGATCGGTTGAACCGAAACCTAAAGGTCAAGACGGATCGATTCTAACATAAAACTGGATATCGGAATAACTCAATCAACTCGTTCGGTTCACCCATGAACCAGTCAACCCGACCTAAATCGGATCACAGGTTTATCAACGCCATTTCAAATTTTAGCCTTTGTCGTTTTAAATTTATGAGAGTTTATAGCAACCTTTTCTTTATTCGAAAGCTTGCAAGTTTTATGAAGAAAAAAAAATCATGAAAAGAAGAGCACTGATGAGAAAAAAATTAAAAAAATATAAAAATATAAAAATTTTATGAAAAGTAAGATAAAAAAAAGTAGAGACATAGACATAAAGCAGATTGAAAGTAAGTAAATTTTAAAGATTAAACAAAATATTAAAAAAATTAAAAAATATAAAAATTAGTATTTATATATTTATTTTATTATAAATTAATTTTTATTAATATAATATATTTTTATATTAAAATAATTAAATCAATGGTATCCGATGATTCAAGCCCTCGATCAGTTGATAGGACGATGAACCCATGTGAATAATGTGCGCCTTTTGCAGTCAAGACCAATAATGCTAAAGAATTTTTTCCACTCTATTTCCATTCCTATTCCAAAGGAGATGTACCTGCGGCGGGTTTGCAGTCAAAAAGCGGCTAAACTCCGAGGGCGCGAACATCGGCCGACCTATGGGTAGTGGGAAACGGCCGGTTCTTGGAGGGCCGCATTGGTGTTAAATTGAAAAATACCAATTTTGCCCTTTCCGTTACCCTCGAGGGGGGGCTATTTTATTTTGGGGGATGGATGGACAAGTTTGAACAAGGTTTGGGGGGAGGCGATCGCTCGACTTATCCCGACTGGAGTTAGTAGTAACGGCAAAAGAGGTATATATTTATTTATAGGAGCAGAGGGTGATATATGTATGTACCTCGCAACCGCGAAGCAGAGGCAATGGAATTCCTCTCTCTCTTCCGCTTCTCGGCGGTTTGGTTGCTACTGCTCTCAGGTGCGACGCCCCTTCACCGTAGAGAGATTTCTTTTTTGGTTTAAATTTATCGAGTAGTAGAAATGCTTTGCTTGAGCTCTTAGTTCTTTCTGGTTTTGTTTTTTTTTGGTGTTCATGTAATTTTTATCGATCAGAAGTGGTGTTTGAGATTCTTGCATGGTTTTTTTTTTTCTCTTGTGTGTTGCTTAATTTCTTGCTGGAATTCGTTTTCCTTTCTCCCTCTCTCTCCTTAAGTAAGCTGAGAACAGGGAGAACATTGGAGGTGAATATCTAGGCTCAGTTTGAACCTCTTTTTTTTAAAAATAATAATAATAATAATGTTGATATAATTTATGGACCAATTTAACACTGGTTTTATTAGAATCGTGTTTGATTCAGGACTTTTGTGTGGAACACTGGTTTTGGAATAAAAACTAAAAGAAAATTTTGTAGGACTTTGGATCTTCTATCGAGATATTTTGCACAGGAATGCAACTTTTTCCACTTCGTTTTTTGATGAATGGGTTGAAAGTTCCTTCAAATTTCTCATCAAAAGCACTATGGATGATGATTCTTTTGAGTTTCGTATATGGATTCGCACCTGCTTTCCTTTTTTTTTTTTTGAAAAAAAAATGAAGAATATAAGTTTGGTTCGATATGGGAATCTCTCTTTATTTTTTTTGCCATGCTTTACATTGTCTCGCTCATATTTTAATATGTTTTGGTTGGATTCGGTCAAACACGTTTTCTAATTTAAAACAATTTAGAGCATACAGAATATCTGTCTGTCTTTAATTTAATAAACGTGATATTATCTTTTCATTCTGAAATTTGTGTGTGACTAATACTCTTTTTGTTCTCCTGAATTGTGCAAGATTTGTTACTTTCTCTTCATAATTTTTTTATCTCATTATCCGATCCCATGAGTCTTTAAAGAATCAAGTGATTGTGAGTAATTGAGTTAAAGATTTTCGGGTGCATAAATAAAACGTTTATCTTTCCTTATCTTCTCATTATGTTCATTGAGAATTTGAGATTTTCTTTTTTGTGGGTTTTTCTTGGGTGTTAAAATTGCATGGCCTTAACTACTTTAAGAGTTTCCTATTGAAAAATCCATGTGATTCTTAATGCTATCCTCCAAACACATGCTTCTATCTCAATAAGATATTATGGGAGTTGAAGTTTAGAATTCTTCCTTTCATAGAGAATTCTTGGAACTTGACTGCAAGTCCTTTATTTAGGATGAAAGACAATTCGGTGCTCCAAAAAGTTACCTTTTAGCATAGCCTAATTGAAGATGGCAACCTGGATTCCATGTACTCTCTTTTAGGGAGCTCTAATTCAACGTTTGAGCTGGTGCCAGACATTTCGGTTCTTTAGCATCAAACAAACTTACAAACAAGCAAAAGAGAAAAAAAAAACCAAGGTTTCATAAGAACCAACTTTGAAGGACAGCATTCCAGTTTACTCTCATACAATGAAATAGACCATTATCTATATATGACTGAGTACTGATATGCAAAGCTAATTAATATACAGCAATCTAATAGCAGGAAATGATTAATTTCTCTTAGCCTCACATTGAGTTCAGCTAACGGAGATATAATTTTACAGGTCAAGTTCTCCCAACTCTATGCGTCAAGGTTGGTATCAACTACGGCCAAATTGCTAACAATCTACCTTCTCCCACACAAGTCGTTGGCCTCCTCCAATCAATCAATATCAGTAAGGTGAAGCTTTATGATGCTGATCCTGTGGTTTTGAATGCTTTCTCCAACGCAAACATTGAGTTTATTATTGCAATTGGCAATGAGAATATATTAGACATGACGGATTCAACGAAAGCCCAGGCCTGGCTCAAGCAGAACGTCCAGCCTTATCTCCCACAAACTAAAATCACCTGCATCACTGTTGGAAATGAGGTTTTATCTGGAAATGATACTACGTTGATGTCAAACCTCCTCCCAGCAATGCAGTCCATGTATCAAGCTCTTGTTACCCTTGGACTGGACAACCAAGTGAACATTACCACTGCACACTCTGCAGCCATACTAGGAAATTCCTACCCTCCTTCCTCTGGCTCTTTCCGTGGGGATCTTGCTCAGTACATCCAACCACTGCTAAACTTCCATTCTCTGATCAAGTCTCCCTTCCTCATAAATGTATATCCTTACTTTGCCTACAGAGGTGACCCAGATGGTGTTTCATTGGATTATGTTCTGTTCCAGCCTAATGCAGGAGTCACTGATTCAAGTACCAACTTGACATATGATAACATGCTCTATGCACAGATTGACTCGGTCTATTATGCGATGAAAGCAATGGGGCACACAGACATTGAAGTCAAAATATCTGAGACTGGGTGGCCATCAAAAGGAGATTCTAATGAGCCAGGAGCAACTATAGAGAATGCTGCTACATATAATAGTAACCTATTGGAAAGGATTGCAATGAATCAAGGCACACCACTGAAGCCTTCGGTGCCCATTGATGTCTATGTTTTTGCCCTATTTAATGAGGACCTCAAGACAGGTCCCACATCTGAGAGGAACTACGGGCTTTACTATCCTGATGGTAGTCCTGTTTATAATGTTGGTCTGCAGAAATACCTTGTTTCTCCATCGTCGTCATCGTCGTCATCATCATCTTCCAATCCGATGGTAAGAAATGAGTCTCTCCAAGTTTAAGCAATGTTGTTAGTTTTAATGGCTGAATCTCTTGTCTACGCTTGCTTTGTTTCATTGCATTATGTTTGCAAAAAATAATAGTCATTTGACTTGGTTGGCAACATACTTCCATGGTTACAATAATTGATAGTAACCAGTCTTGCATTCATACATAGCAAGGGCCATGGGGGCTAGCTATTTGCTAATGTGCTCCAAGCCTCGATGCTAAATGGAGGGTGAGAGAGTATTGACCTTCAACACTAACAAAATATTGAGGAATATGATTTGTGGTAAGATAGAGGGATCCACCAAACATTTAGCATGCATGTGGCCAAAAAGATCATTGTTTTCTTTCTTTCTTCACATGAAATTCATCAGGAAAATTGTTTTTGATTGCGACTTTCATGCGTCCACACCAAAAGAAGCTAAATCAGGATGTAGAAATTGTGAGAAGGGATTTTGTTTGGTCAAAATTTGTGCATCTCTATCCACATTTGTTGACATGCTTGATATTGAGAAAGAGTAGAAAAAACATCTCAAGTTTAAGATTTTTCTTTATTTTTCCTTGCAGGTGGCGTATGGGTTGAGGATTCTTATCACAGTTGCACTGCTCATTTAAGCTGGTTGTCATCGTAGTACTCCTGATTGTTAATGGGTGAGAAAAAATCAGCAATAAGATTGAAGCTCTTTTGTCAAAGCTGGATCAGAGAATAGGGTATTCGAGTCTCCCTTTCTTTCCACAGTTTCTTTGACATTTTTCATATATAATTCATTACATCAACGACAAAAAAACTAGATTTCAGGTTTGAATGGGTCCCTAATCAATTCGGTCATAGCCGTCTCTTGTTCTCATACGTTTCTTTTATTCTCATTTCCCTTTCGCTTTGAAAAATCTATCTAATGAAGTTGTGAGGTGGAAGACAGCAGCTCACCAAACCTTCAGAACCTATCATTTTCATCATTTCAAGCATCCATCTCCTGCAAGAATAGAGAAAGTTGCATGTTTTTTAGTCTGCAACATGATGAAAGCTATCTGTAATATATTCTGAATGGGCCATTCATTGTCTCAGCTTTCAGCGAATCTTTTCCTTTAAAAAAAAAAAAATAGTTTGGTTGATATGTCAACCTGTTAGGAGATGTCATTATAAGTTTCAGCTGTATGGTGATTGATATTCCACTGGAGTGGGACCAGAATCTAGTCATCTCTATTTTCAGCATCAGTACTATGGCAATCATGGTGTTTTCTTTTCCTTTTTTTGGGTACTAAAGGCTTTAAACCTTGGTAGAGATTCCGGGTTCTCCACGGGTAGATCTCATTAGCATCCCGCAAGTGAAGTAAGAAGGCGTTTGCGAGAGCAACTGATGGCTGAATAGTCAAATGACTTATTTGAAAGAAATTTTGGATACAATTGAGGAATAGTCAACTTTTATCCTATTCATTACTACATGACAGAATCATTAAAAATTTCATGTATTAGATATCGATAAATTTTAATGGTTGTGCGATGTTGCCAATTAATAAGAAATGGGACCAATAGATTGGCATGGCAACATGACAAGAAAGCTTCCTGGGGCAAGGTCAGCATAGCAGTTGGGATGCACGCAACTGAATAAAACAAATATAATGAAGACAAGGGAAAAGTTGTTCATCTTTCTTATCTTCAACTTTTCTTCATCAGCATTGTTTCAATGTTTAACCAAATCGTATCAATTAAGTTGGTGAGCAGACAAGGGGCCCTCTAAATTGCAGCCAAAACTAAATTTAATTATATTTGTTGAGATGTCAAAACACAAAATAGTCTGATAAGTTTGTTTGACACACAAAAAAAAAAAAAAATCTCCATCATTCACAATTCCAAGTTGGAGGCTCTTTTTCATACAAAAGAACTGGTTACGAGAATTCACGAAAGAACTGGTCACGAGAAGGAACAAAAAGAACGCTTATTGCTGCCTCACACATTTATTTTAAGATTCTTTTTGCAGGCAATTTGGCCAATGCCCATCCTAGTTCAAAATCTAGTCACCTTTTTTACTTTTAGATTTATCTTTAAGAGGATGTTTGGTAGCAAATAATTTATTCAGATATCAGTAATAATACATATTTTAACTGACAATTTATCTTATAGTGATAATCTAGAAAGATAATCCAAATTATCTCATAAAGAAATGGTTATCCATCTCATAAATTACTTTTAACAAAGTTATCACTCTTTTTTTTTTTTTTTGATCACTCACTCTTTAGTCCATCCTCCTCTTGGGCCACCTCTTTAGTCGCATCCTCCTCTTGGGCCACCTCTTGAGCCACACCCTCTTTCGTAAAGTAGCAGCGATGGCACGCTGCGAAACTTCTTTTGATCGATGGCCTTCAGCATCCGATCACTTCAATATCATTTATAAATATAATTTTTTTAAAATATTATTATTTATAAATATATTTTTTTTAAATCAATATATAATAATATATAAATTTAATTTATATATATATTAAAATTTTGATGTTATGATTGATAATCTGTTTGTCGTACCAAACACAGTAACCAATCTTACTATTGCATTATCTGTATATACCAAATACAGTAATCAACATTACTAATAATCTATCTGTTGGTGAGGCATCAAACACAACCTTGATATTTCTCTAGTGTTTCTTCAATTTTCTTTTATATAAATGGATATTTTTCCCCTCTTTGAGAATCCAATCCTTTTAAATCATATGTAAATGATGCCGACTGCCTCAATGCTAGCATTACAGTACTCCATATCCTCTAGTTTGGACAGGATAGTTTTGCTCGTAGCCAGGTTTATATTAATCCATGTTCATTTTCCACCCTTAACTGATTTCCAGGCTTGTCAGCAACAAAACCTTCTTACCATCCAAGCATCTGTGCTAGCAACCTGCCACCAAAACTGCTGGGAGGTTGATGTAGAATAGCATTTAATCAGTTCACTGCCAGATCTTAAATATTTCATCGAAAAGTCTGAGACTTGTTTCCATTTCGCAAACCCTCTATTAATCTGTTGTAAGTCGCATGTTTGGTATAAACCCTCTATCCAACATCTCATCCACCACTCTTTCGCCCTCCCTCATTCTCCCTTCCCTCGAGAATCCCTTTACCAGTACACCCAATGTTATTCCATCAGGCTTGAATCCTTTCTTTGAGGCTAAAACTCTCAGCCGGTTTGCATCCACTGTTCTTCCGGTATCGCAGAGTGCTTCCAAAAGACAGTTCAAAGTAATGGTATCGGGAAGCATTTCCTTCTGTATCATCTTCTCCATCAACCCATAAGCTTCATTTATCTTCCCCATATTCCTCATCCCTTCTATCAAAGTGGTGCAAGTCACCACACTCACAAACTTCTCTTTTCCCAAAAAGAATTCACTATTTCCACTGCCCTTTCCACTCTTCCCTCTCTACATAAAGCTTCCACCAAAACCAAGCAATCGAACCCCTCCGGATGGCTCCTTTCTGAAAGAATTCCATCAAAAGATCACTCGCTTCCTGGACTCTACCACCGTCTTTGCAGAGCCCATTCATTAGAATCTCGCAGGTCGGAATCGAGAGCTGGCACCCGAGATCGAGCATCTCACGGGCAGCTCCAATTCCCTCTTTGAACTTTTTCTCTCTAAAGAATCCTTTGATCAGGGTGTTGAAGGTGACCACATTGGGCTCACAGCCCTTCGCCCTCATCTCCCGAAACCAATTCAAAGCCGCATCAAAGCCAGCATTCCGAAATGAGCTGCTGATCAGGATGTTGAAGGTGAAGGCATCCGGCCTGACTCGATCCCTGAGCATTTTGTCGAACAAGTCGAGGGCTTGCTGGTGCTCCCCCCACCGGGCGAATCCGTGAAGGAGGATGTTGTAGAGGGCGGCGGCAGGGCGGCCGTCGAGGGAGCGGCGGGCGTCGTCGAGGGCGGCGGCGGCGTCGGCGAGGCGGCCGGCGCGGCAGAAGGCGTGGAGGGCGAAGCGGAAGATGGGTTCAAGGCGGGGGCAGGCGAAGATGCCGTCGGCGCAGGGGCAGGGTTGGGAGAGGAGGAGGCGGAGGAGGCGGCGGAGGGGGTCGAGGCGGGCGGTGGCAGCGAGGGTGCGGGCCATCCACTCGTAGGTGGAGTGGTCGTGGCGGAAGGAGTCTACGCTGGCGGCCCAGAGGAAGACGTCGAGGTCGTAGGGGGCGAGGCCTGGGTGGTGCCGGATGCGGCCGCTGAGGAGGCGGAGGAGGTCGGCAGGGGTGAAGGATGACCTGAGGTGGGAGCGGACGAAGCAGACGAGATGGGAGGGGGCGCGGGGGAGAGGGAGAGGGGGAGGAGAGGGGGGACGGGGGACGGGGGATCAATGAGGACGCCATGGCTAGGATTAGGGTCAGGGTCAACGTCAAGGGGAGGGTTTCTTCTCAGTGAGGAGACGGTGGAAGGAGAAGGGAGGGATTTGGAGAGCCTTCTCGAGGCCATGGAAACAGCGCTTGCGGGAGAGGAGAGAGGAGAGGAGGAAGGACGGGTGCCGCGATCCAAAGGCACGCTAGGACCGGATTATTTTTTTAATGTTAAAATTTTAAACATTATTTCAATAAAATGAAACAATATTAGAAAATATATAATAAAGGATCATAACTATTTTAGATATATTATAATATAATAATAATATATATATATATATTAAAATGTAATAACTATTATCGGATAATATAATATTACAACATCATGATGTTATTATAGTAACACTATAAAATTATCATATAATAAATTATTAATATTATATCACTATGCTACATTATAGTGTTATACAATTACAACATTATTATTTTATTTATTTTGTACTACATAATTATACTATAGTTATAATAATATTTTTATAAAAATATTATGTTATAATGTAATGATACTAATATATATTATTACATTTTAATCATATTATATTATAATTAATTTTAATTATATTTAAACACTACAATCAGCTTTGTTATATTATCATTTATAGTGTTTTAAGGTCTTATATACGATAGCCCTTTGTATAATATCATTTAACATTCTTGTCTTTCTATAAACATATAAGATCTCATCCTGTAAAAGATAAAAATAAAAAAAAATAAAAATTAGAAACATACTAATACGGGCTCTCCCTAGCACCATCATCTTGTTGGATCTCTTCTCCATGTTAGGAGCCCTTTCCTTATGCCATGATGCACGTTTTGCTCCATGAACGCGAACTAAATCCTTAGCAGAGAGATGTGTTAGGTAGGAAACCATAACCTTAAATTGATCGTACAGGGACCAATAGTTTTTGCCACCAAAAGATCTTGCCAAGTTTTAGGGATCTTATGATCAATTCCTCCAATAGTCTCGGACATTAGTACTGAAGAGTGGTGAAAATAAGGGACGCACCTCTGTTTGCAGCAAAAGCAATGATAGAATTGTTGGAAGGAGGAGGTTACAAGAGTCTTTATAAAATCAGGCCGAGTACGAGGCCCTACTGATAGGGCTAAGGCTCGCTAAGGAGTTTGGAATACAATGTCTCAGAGCTTTTACTGACTCGCAACTTATCTCCGGGCAAATCAACGGACAGTACAAAGCGCGTGATCCCGCCATGACCCAGTACTTAGGCAAGGTCCGGCTCTTAGTCTGTCCACTCTCTTATTTCAACATCAGCTATATCCCTCGGAGCGAGAACGCCAAGGCCGACACTCTCTCCTGGTTGGCCACCTCGACTGACGACTCTACAAGGAATGCCTACGTCGAGCACTTGGAAAGGCTCAGTATAGAAGACAAAGAAGATGTCCTCCCACTGACCCAGGAACCAACCTGGATGGATCCCTACATTCGTTACCTCACCGATGGCACCCTCCTCGCTGACCGCAACGAAGCCAAACTACTCAGATGGAGAGCCTCCAAATTCGCCCTCCTAGACGGATGCCTGTACCGGAGATCTTTCTCTTATCCCCTGCTCAAGTGTGTAGGACCTTGCGACGCCGATTACATCCTCAGAGAAATTTATGAAGGCATCTGCGGGAATCACCTGGGGGGCAGGTCCTTGGCCCAGAAGGCCCTCCGTCAAGGGTATTTCTGGCTTACCATGAGGGACGATGCTGCCAAGTTAGTCCAGAGGTGCGACGGCTGCCAGCGCCATGCGCATATCCAGTACCAACCCTCTGTCCCTCTGAATCCACTCTTGGCTCCGTGGCCCTTTGCCCAGTGGGGATTGGACATCCTTGGACCATTCCCCTCGGCTTCTGGACAACGGAGGTTCCTAATTGTCACCATCGACTACTTTACCAAGTGGGTCGAGGTTGAGGCATTGGCCAAGATCACTGAGAGCAAAGTCAAAGCCTTCTTCTAGAAGTCTGTCATATGCCGCTTCGGCCTACCTTACACTCTCATCACCGATAACGGTCGCCAGTTCGACAATGCCACATTCAAGACTTTCTGCGATGAACTGGGCATCCACCATCGATTCACCTCCGTTGGTCACCCACAGACCAATGGGGAGGCCAAAGTTATGAACCGCACCATCCTCAGGGGGCTCAGAACTCGGCTGGACGGATCCAAAGGTCGGTGGGTGGAGGAGCTTCCTAGCGTACTATGGGCCTACCACACGACCCCAAGGGCTCCGACAGACGAAACCCCCTTTAGTCTAGCCTTCGGGTCCGAGGCGGTCATTCCTATGGAAATCGGGTTGCCGAGCCCGCGCATGGAATCCTACAGCGAGGAAGACAACTCTGCCCAGCTGAGAACTAACCTCGACTTCATCGATGAAGCACATGATCGGGCACAAGTATGCATGGAAACTTTTCGCCAACGAGCAGCCAAGTATTACAACGCCCGGGTTTGTCCCAAAGTATTCCGCCCTGGAGATCTAATTTTAAGAAAGGCTGAGGTGTCCAAGCCAACGGAGGGGGGCAAACTATCCACCAATTGGGAGGGTCCTTACCACGTCACGGAGGCACTCCGTCAAGGAGTGTACCGAATTGAAGAACCTAACGGCCGACCCATCCCGCATACCTGGAATGCGGACAACCTCCGTCGATATTATCAATGATGTATCTCTTCATGCTGTGAGCAATAAAAGGATCTTCTTCCACACCAAAGCTGTTTCTTCCTTATGTCAAAGGACCAGATCTCAGAAAGGACCTCGCCGGAATCGCGGCCCATGAGACACCACTCGGCCCCGGCACGGCGGTGCCCCTGAGTAGGTTCAAAACCCTAAGGCTCCGTAATCGGACGAGTCGCCTCTCGCAGTGGTTCCTAAACCCCCGAGGTGGTTCAAAAGGACCTCACCGGCATCGCGGCCCATGGGACACCACTCGGTCCCAGCACGGCGGTGCCTCTGAGTAGGTTCAAGACCCTAAGGCTCCGTAACCGGATGAGTCGCCCCTTGCAGCGGTTCCTAAACCCTCGAGGCAGTTCAAAAGGACCTTGCCGGCATCGCGGCCCATGGGACACCACCCAGCCCCAGCACGGCGGTGCCCCCGAGTAGGTTTAAGACCCTAAGGCTCTGTAACCGGACGAGTCACCCCTCGCAGCGGTTCCTAAACCTCCGAGGTGGTTTGAAAGGATCTCACCGNATGGCGGCCTTGACTCGAGCCTTAGCCTCCTTAGCTTTTGCCTCGGCCTCCCGGACCTTCGCCTCGCCTCCTCAATCTTCGCCTCGGCCTCCTCAATCTTCGCCTCGGCCTCCCTAGCCCGCGTTTCGGCCTCCCAGGCCCGGCCCTCGGCCTCCTCGGCACGGGCACTAGCTTCATGAGCATGGGCCACTGCCCCAGCCCGCTCATGGCTCGCATCGACTATCGCTCTCTCTGCCGCGGTGGCCCTCTCCATCACGGCCCGGACCTCATCTAGCGTCATTCCCACCCGGCTCTCCGACTGCTAGAGCTGGTGGGTCAACTCCTCAATTCTCTTGTCGGCCATCTCCAGACTGGCCGATATCAGCGGAGGCCCGATTGCTCTCAACTTCAGCCCGGCACCCCGCCTCTCTCGCTCGGCCATTTAGCTCTTCCTCCCGAGCTTTGGCCTCTTTTGCTGCTGAGAAGTTTCTCAGCCAGCGCTCAGCTCTGCCCCTTGTACTTCTTGACCCGATCTAGGGTGCGCGTGAGCGTCTCCCCCGAGTGGGTTATCGTCGAGCAGAGGGCGAAGGCTCCGTTGGCCAGCTGCACCAAAAGAGGTTCGTCAGCCCCAAATCAACCAAGGCATGTCAAAAGGAGACTAGGACTGAAGGGTTACCTGGAGCACGTTCACCATCACCATGTCGAGGACGTCGGCATGGGTCTGCCGCATCATTTCCTTGTCGATCTCCAAGGTCCGCACCCTTGACAGGAGGACCATGGCCCGCGCAGCATCCCCCATAGTAGAAAGCTTGGGCGCGGGCCGCGTCGGCCCCCCTGACGGCCCGCCGACTGGTCGGTGAGCTGGGTGATGCTCGGATCGCCGGACGAGCTCCCCGGCTCAGTCCTATGCTTCCTGGGCCTCCTCTCCCCGGTGTTGGAGCTCCTAACTGCTACCCCCCCTCTCTCCGGGAGATGAGGGAGCCTTCTCCACCTCCGGCTCGGCGGAAACCGGAGGGTTGCTTGCAACCACAGCTTGCTCCGCCTCGGTCAAATCCGCGGTGGCTGGGGTCTCTTCCTCGAGGTCCAGTACCACCTAGGGATGGCAATTTTCCCCGTTTAGCCGTTTACCGTCCGGTACCGTTTTTAACGGGTCAGGGAATCCCCGGTTTAAACGGGTTAATGGGTAACGGGGATTTTTTTGTTAACAGCTAAACGGGTAAACGGCTCGGGGATGGTATTCAATGCCCCATTCCCGTTTACCCATCCCCGTCCCCGTTAGCCTTAATATAATATATTTAAATTTTAAATATCTTATATTATTTATATTAAAAAATAAAATATATATTATATTAAACGCTCCATCCCCGTTTACCGATTTCCATCCCCGTCTCTTGCTCTTCCTTTTTTCACGCAAGTGATGCAAACCGTCTGCTCGACTGCTCTTCTTTCTGATCTAAAATTTTGAAGAATCTGAATATCAAACCGGATAGCTCCATCGTCTACTTCGCCAATCGCTGCCCCATCGACGCCCTCCAACATCTTTATCTTTCTTTGGTATGTTCATCTCTATCCTTTATTTTTAAAAGAAAGATATCTCTATTTTCCAACATCTTTATCTTTCTTTGGTATGCTCATCTCTATCCTTTATTTTTAAGAGATATCTGCTCATCTCTATCCTTTATTTTTAAAAGAAAGATATCTCTGTTTTCTAACATCTTTATCTTTCTTTGGTATGCTCATCTCTATCCTTTATTTTTAAAAGAAAGATATCTCTGTTTTAAAATTTGAATGTATTGTTTTTTTACGATTGTTGTGTTGAAAATCTTTATTTTTTAATTTTCCCTCTTCTTAGTTGTTTTCTTTGATCTTTCTTACTTTTTGTTGATTTTTTTTAAATATTATTTGTAAACTCTTTTGGTTTCATTCTGAAGATTTTATTTTTACTTTTAAAAATAAAAATAAAAAAATATAACATTTAATAGCTGATGAGTTTTTCATGGAGCTGGCCGAAGGCATGACATACGTGACACGAAGAGGCCAGGCCAATAGGCCTGAGTCGCCTGACTCTAGCTAAAAAGGGTTTCATAATATTGGCCTGAGTCGCCTGACAATGTATCTATTTTTTTAGGTTTTCTGCATAAAGTAAGATTATTTAAAATATAAAATTAACCAAAAATATTCATAATAGTTTTACCCGTTTAAAACATAAATTAACAAATTTGCGAGGAAAGAGTGCCCTGATAATGTAAAATAAAATTGTTAATAGATGATTCTATTTTCTTCACTTATTATTAGATGTTCTTAATTATGCCAACAAGAAAAGTTTGTTTTTGTAGAATTTCTTGGTTGATATTCTTTGTTTTTGACTTTTTGTTAACAGTTTGGAAGCTTATGTACTTAATGACAATTTATTAATTTTTAGGATAAGATGGAGACCAATCGAGAACAACCAAATGATGATATTGATACATCTAACACATTAGATGACTCCATTAGAGATTCTTCAACTCCTGAAATGCAAAACACTCCTCCAGCAAGAATGCAAAACACTCCTCCAGCAAGGTCTTTACGATCTGAAGTTTGGAACCATTTTGAACGCAAAATGATCGATGGGAGTTTGAAAGCAATTTGTAACTACTGTCAAAAGAAATTAGGGGGAGGACCCAATGATGGCACGTCCCATTTGCGTGAACATTGGAAGAGATGCCTCTATCGAACCACAAAAGATATAAAACAAATATTAACGTCAGCTAGTTCAAGTAAGTTGATGGAAGATAGCCCTAATCTTGCTTTACATACTTTCAATCCAGAGGTGTCAAGAAAAGACCTTGCAACTATGATAATTTTGCATGAGTATCCACTCTCCATGGTTGACCATACAGGATTTAGAATTTTTTGCCATAATCTACAACCATTGTTTAAGATGGTGACAAGAAATACAGTAAAGAAAGATATTTTGAAGATATATCGCCTTGAGAAAACTAAAGTCATGAGTCTTCTTGACCAAATTAAAAGCAGAGTTTCTATCACTACTGATATGTGGACTTCTTCGAATCAAAAAAGGCATTACATGGTGGTCACGGCGCATTACATTGATAATGATTGGGTGTTAAGAAATTGCATATTGAGGTATTAATTTTTTTTAATAACTTATTAGTTTAATCTTATATCTGTTATGTTAATATTGTAATTATTTGAATTTGATAGGTTTGTTTACATGCCTGCTCCAAATACCTCTGACGTTCTGTGTGACAAACTTATGGAGACATTGTTGGATTGGAATATTGATCGTAAGTTGTCTACCTTGACTGTTGATAATTGTAGTACGAATGATAGCATGATTTTAAAGATGAAAAGTAAGATTGATCGAGGTGCACTTATTTTGGGAGGACAGCTTTTTCATATGAGGTGTGCTGCACATATTTTAAATCTGATTGTGAAAGAGGGGCTTAGCAAGTTTGAGAGTGGAATTGAAAATATGCGTGATAGTGTCGTGTTTTGGATAAGTTCCCCTAAGAGAATAGAAAAATTTGATGAAACCGCAAGGCAACTGAATATAGCATGTACTAAGAAACTAGTTTTAGATTGCAAAACTAGATGGAATTCTACATATTTGATGCTTAATACTGCTTTAGAATATCGAGATGTTTTCTCTCGCTTGAAGCAACGTGATTCTCAGTATACTTGTTTACCTTCAGAAGAGGATTGGGAGGTTGCTAGTGAATTGTGCAAAAGACTAGAGAATTTCTATAATGTTACTGTTTTGTTTTCTGGTCTGAAATATCCTACTGCTAATCTTTTTTTATGGAGATCATTGAGATTAAGTTGTCACTTTATGAGTGGATGACATCTACAAGACAAGAAATAAAGGATATGTCATTGGCAATGATAGAGAAGTTTAACAAGTATTGGGATGACATTCAAGGTATATTGAGCATAGCAAATGTATTGGATCCAAGGTACAAGATGAAGTCATTTGAATGCTATTTTCCTTTAGTTTATGGGGAAGAGCGTGCCAAATTGGAAATTGAAAAAGTTCAGACAACTATGGCCAATTTAGTTAAAGAGTATGAGGCAAGAGACAAAGGCAAACATAAGGAAAAGAGTTCTAGCACGAGCAGTGGGTCTTCAATGTTTCTTCTGCCTAATCGTCCATCACTGAAAAGAAGTAGATATGAGGCATTTTTGGCTTCTCAAGATATTACTATGGAGAAAGTCAAGACAGAGTTGGACTTCTACTTGGAAGAGTCTATAACACCTGATAGTGATGACTTTGATGTGTTGAATTGGTGGAAAACTAACGGAGTGAAATTTCCCATGTTGCAAAAGGTTGCTAGGGATATCTTTGCTATTCCTATGACTACAGTTGCTTCTGAATCTGCTTTTTCTACAAGTGGTAGAGTGGTGAATCCTCATCGTAGTAGACTTTTGCCTGCAACATTAGAGGCTTTAATGTGTGCTCAAAGTTGGTTGTGGACTCAATTTGAAGGTAAGCATCTATCTTTGCATATATTATTTTTTAAGTATATGATAATATTTTCTTACTTTGTTATCTTGTGTTGGTAAATTGTTAGATACATCGAAAAAGTCGGATGATGTTTACTTGTATTATTGGGATGATGGTGATATTAGCGATATAGAGGTATTTATTATTTATTAATATATTTTTATCGTAGTACTAGTATTTGTTACATTACTAACAAATCCTTCTTCTTTTTTGTAGGAATCATGCATTTCTTCAGCAAGTATCATGGAATGAAATTTTTATTATTTAGAGTGTGTGTTTGTTGTTACAGTTTAATATTTTTAATGTTGCTTATTGTTTGCTACCAAGTTGTAATTTTTTTTTTTACAGATTATTCTCCTTGAAATGCAATTACAATTTGATAGATCATTTTCTATCTGGTTTGTTATTATATTAAAGCTAATATAGAGTGTGTGTTTATTGTTATAGTTTAATATTTCTAATGTTGTTTCTTATCGTTTGCTACCAAGTTATAATTTTTTTGTAGATTATTCTTCTTGAAATACAATTAGAATGTGATAGATCATTTTCTATCTAGTTTGTTATTTTGATAAAGCTAATATGCATTTATTAATAGGCCTAAATCAAACTATTTCAAAAGTCAAAGAATCTCTTATACGTATCAATATCATCGTTTGGTTATTTTGATTATACTCTATCTTATCCTAACTAATTTAATTTTTTAAATTTTATTTTTATGTAATCGGGCAAAGGGGTAGAATCTCTTATACGTATCAATATCATCGTTTGGTTATTTTGATTATACTCTATCTTATCCTAACTAATTTAATTTTTAAATTTTATTTTTATGTAATCGGGCAAAGGGGTACCCATTGGGTACCCGTTTGCCCGGTCGGGTATCCCCGTCCCCGCCCCGTTAATTATAACGGCTTAACGGGGCAGGGAACGGGGATGTTTTTTCTAACGGGGACGGGGAACGGTATAGACCGCCCCGGACCATCCCCGGGCCGTTGCCATCCCTAGTACCACCACGGCGGTGGATGGGATCTCCCCCTCTTCTCTCTCAGCCTCAGCCTGGGCACGGACGGCCCCTTCATCGAGCACCTCCCTGGCTGGCTCGTCCGTAGGCACCTGGGCCGCAGGGATCTTCGGGGCTCAGGCCGGCACTGTTTGAGTCTTCCTCCGTGCCCTCTTGGCCGGCCTAGCTTGCTCGCCTGTCGCCAGCCTTTTCTGGCGTAGGGCAGTCTCCAATCTCTCGGTGGTAACCTTCATTGCTGCACAAAGAATAAATGTTAGCACAAGAGAAGAAGAAAAGAAGAAAAGAAAAATTCTTATGAATGGTGCAAAGACGACATTCAGTCAAGGGCGAGAGGAATAGGTTTCTGTGCTCACCGACCGCTAGGGCCAACTCAGCCTCATATAAATTCTCCTCGGACAGGAGTTCTTTGTAGGACGGGATCTGGGAATTCGAAAAGTGGTGGAAGAGCTCCCCGTCCTTATCATTCACTGTCGAATTTTCATTTGAACTGACATCCGGTTCCCCCCATTTAGTCCTCACTCCCTCCACATGAGCAAAAAGGTACTGAGATTTTTACCCCTTAATTTTGGATGGAAGACCTAATGGAAGGGCCCTACCCGGCCTGGCGGTAAATACCCACCAGGCCCCCTCACCCTGACGACGGAGTTTGTAAAGGGCTCGGAACAGAGATAGGCTGGCCATGGAACCCTGGAAATGGCAAAGGATGATGAAGGCGCAGAAGATCTAAATTAAGTTCGGAGTCAACTGCACCGGCACTAACCTATATCTATTCAGAAGGTTCAGGAAGAAAGGGTGAAAAGGAAGCCGCAGCCAGCACCGAAAGAACTCTTCATACAGAGCGACTCAACCCGGAAGGACGGAGGTCACTTTGTCTTCAGGTCCCAGTGCGGACAGGCGGATGAAATCGGGAACCCTATATGTAACCCTAAGAGCCTCGACCTCTTCTTGGGTCATGGAGGAGGAGATCCCTCCCGGCCCTGTTGGGTCAGAACCAGCTGCCGAGGGAGATGCCGGACATCGGGAGGAGAGAGGAACTGCTCTCACCAGGGAAGTTGAGGCGGATGGTTGGTTGCTCACACCCGGTCGGTCGCATATTGTGATCCCACCTAATGGCCGGGGCATTTAGCTAACAGTTGAAGGGTGGTCCTCACCAGGGGAGGGGGACGACTCTACCACAGGCCTCTTACCCTTCCTAATAGCCCTACGGTCCATGGGTCGAAGGTGAAGGGTGAAAAATGGAGACTAACTTGAAAGTTGGTAAGAAGACGAAGTCTGGAGGTCTCGGTTTGCAAGGGAGCTCAAGGAGGAAAGAGGCAGGGAAGCAATGGCGATGTAAAGCTCTCCCCGAGCCCATGGAGCGCCTTTTATATCCCCATTTTAAATCGCTTCGCCTCAGAATTCGCCGCGTGGCCTTCGCCTATTGCATCGCATCCCCAGGCACCAGTCATCTCGCCCATGCCCGAGATACGCCGCCTCAACTCAATCGAGGAGCGGGATCTCTGGCCAATAATGATTCTTGAGAAACAAAGAAACACTAATAGCACCTACCTTTTTTGTCCTTCGAAAAGGCATCCCTTTGAAATAACCAATGCTGACGTTAGCTCCCACCTACCGTATGATCACGAAAGATTTTCGAGGGGATGTTGCCTCGGGAAGGTGCGCCAGCTCAGCCGCCGATAAAGGCGCCCATAACTGGTCATCAATTTTTGAATTTTCGCGCCCCTTTCGCCCAAAGGACGGCTAGCGCGTGGCCCTTCGTGCTCAGGAGCAGGAGGGCATCTGATGTGGCTAATAAGAGCCACGGGGATAATTATGGCAAAATCAACCACGTGATGTGGACCTTCATGCCGAGGCGGCCCTGACCTTTCAGATCGGCCCCATCGGCCTCGGCTTCTCCAGTCATGCCGAGGCGGCCCCGACCTTCTCAGATCGGCCTCATCGACCCCGGCTTCTCCAGTCACGCCGAGGCAGCCCCGACCTTCTAAGGTCGGCCCCGGCTTCTCCAGTCACGCCGAGGCGGCCCCAACCTTCTCAGGTCGGTCCCATCGGCCCCGGCTTCTCCAATCATGCCAAGGCGGCCCCGACCTTCTTAGGTCGGCTCCATTGGCCCCGGCTTCTTCAGTCATGCCGAGGCGGCCCCGACCTTTTTAGATCGGCCCCGTTGGTCCCGGCTTCTCCAGTCACGCCGAGGCGGCCCTGACCTTCTCAGGTCGGCTCCGTCGGCCCTGGCTTCTCTAGTCATGCCGAGGTGGCCCCGACCTTCTCAGGTCGGCCCCGTCGGCCCCGGCTTCTCTAATTAGGCCAAAGCGGCCCCGACCTTCTAGAACAGCTCTGCACCTGCCAAAACCACCAACCTTCTGACCTGCTCAGACTGGCACCTCCTGACCATGCCGTTGATGGGACTAGGCCCACCTACCGGCTGATTCCGCCGACTGATGGGACTTGGCCCACCAACCGCCGGCTTCCCCTCTCTGATGGTACAAGACCCACCAATCAGTCTAAATTCACGTAATCCCCACATGTCCCAGACATTCCTCCCTTATGGAATGTCACGCGGCTAACCCACATGCGGGCTTCAACTGCCTATAAAAGGGTAAGTCCATGAAAGATTCAGGTATGCAAAATTAAGTACCCTCTCACTCTACTATCCAGGGAAGCTCTATCTCTCAAGAGGTTTCCTACCCCGAAGAGCTCTCTGTAGCTCTTCCTCAGCCGTGACCTCGATCACTGACTTGGTCATCGGAGGGTCCCTACCGGAGAACCCCTCCGGTCCCGGGACTTCTTGCAGATTGTCCAGCTAGGCGAGGATTTCATCGGCGACCAAACCAATTTCTCCAGCGCTCAACTCGGGTGATCGGGCGTCACCAGATATTTTCTGCATCAGAAGCTTGCTAGAAAATCTTTTAATTTGACATTCAATTTCGAGAACCTAATGTTGAGAGGTTAATTTTCCACTTGTCAGGTAAACAGTCAGTTACATTTTCAAAGTCAGACTATGTTCCAAATATATTTAACATACCTATATTGAACAAACTATATTGACTCAATGGATGAACACAATCTAGCTTTTTGACTATGGATGAGAATTGATACATTGCTGATTTCTCACAAAAATGGGTTTGGTTTCAGAATGATAAGACATGTAGAAGAAGAATATCAGGAAAATGGATAGGAAGAATCTATTATGCACACCCAACAAGTGGAGAGCGATTCTATTTGAGAATGCTATGAAATATGGTGAAGGGATGCACAATATTTGAGCACATTATAACTGTTAATGGTGTAACTTATCCAACATTCAAAGCTGCGTACTTTGCTCTTGGATTATTAGATGGTGATAAAGAATGGCTTGATGCCTTGCTAGAAGCTTCGATATGGACATCTGGTAATCAAATGCAAGAGTTATTTGTGATATTGCTATTGCTTTATGAAGTAGCAGATCCAAAAACAATTATGGGATGGTTGTTGGAAATTATTGGTTAAAGACATACTTCATTTGTAAAGGAGAGTATGGGTTTTGAAGACTTACAAATGACTGGTAATGATTTGTAAAACTATGCTTTATATGAGATAGAACAAATACTCGTTCGCAATGGAAGTTCCGTAAGAAATTTCCCATCAATACCTATGCCAAACAATGCACAACTTAGAGACACTGGCAATAGAGTTATTCAACAAGAGCTTTTTTATAATCTTAATGCTTTACACAATGAAAACATTGTCCTTGTAGCTGATCTTATTGCTTAGCAGAAAATAATATATGATGCAGTTTTGCATGAAGTGCTAGAGATGAAGGGGGTGTTTTTTTGATTTATGGACATGGAGGTATTGGAAAACATATTTATATTAAAAAATAATAACTAAAATCAGATCAGAAGGAAAAATTGTTCTAGCAGTTGCTTCTTCTGGCATTGCTGCACTCTTGTTGCCTGGTGGATGAACAACACATTCAAGGTTTAAAATCCCTGTTAGTGCTGGTAAAGATTTAATTTGTGATATCTAACTTGGCAGCTAACTAGTCGAACTTACGCTGAAAGCTAGCTTGATGATACTATGGGATGAAGCTCTAGTGACAGCGAAGCCATTGACAAGAGTTTGAAAAATCTAATAAGCCATTGACAGTGTGCAGGAAACAATATTCACTTGTAGAGCCACAACACAAAAGGTGAAAACAAGATTTCGATGTATTGAAATATGTTGGAGAAAAGTAGAACAAAGAGAGACAAAATATTAGTGTGATAGATGCAAGAAGTAATGTGAAATGCTTATGCTAAGGTACATATACAAACATAAAGTTGGAAAAGAATATACACTCATTTAGAAAAGCTAAGCATATTGTTAACAAATCAATCCAAATCATAGATTTCCTATTCAATTGAGAGTGGTGGATGATAGTGGATCAGCAGCTATTATCGTATTCAATCATGAAACAAAAAACTATAGCAAAATCAGCTAGTGATCTACTCAAACAACAAATTCAGGTGAAAATTTTCTTGCTATAGATCAATACAATATATGCATAATGGCTCTACTATGATACAACTTGAAAATTGGATATTATATTTATACGAGGCTGATCTGAAGTAAATATTCTTCCAAAAGAAATTGAGACTCTCTGTGGCAAACCTTTGTCTTCCAACTAAAGTCAAAACAATTATAACTTGGAAGAAGGGAGACAAGAAGACATAGTAAACAAGCTATTTGATTGCAACTATATAGTGGAAAAAAGCAAGTTGCCATTATAAGACTCCAAAAACGTAAGTTGGAATAAAATATTTCATTCATGTGTATGACTAAATGCAAAAATAATTAGAATAATTAGCTCACTAAACTCTTATTTGTTAGCAAATGCATGAGGTATGTGGAAAAGATTTAATCAGATCAGCATATCAAAGTGAACTTACCTATAAAACACTAAACGAATAAATGGAAGTTCAAACAATAGAAAGATCCAAGAGCCAACAATCATCAAGTTTTGTAGAAGAAACTTTTGAATCCAGCACCAAAAGACAAAGGGTAACTTAAACAATAAAACTTAATGACATGGAGCATTTGATTTCAGCAATGGTTATACTTGGATTTTGTCTTTCTTTTCATATAAGAAGAAAAAAGTATCTTCATACATATAGCTTACCATTCTTGTGTTCAAAAGTCTACTGTAAATAGAAGATATTTAAGAATAACAAGTTTGCAATTTGTTGCACTGGTGGACAACCTTTCCCCCCTTTTGATTATCTAATACTTTTTTGCTACATCTTTATTTTCCTATTATTATGCACTTTGACCAACTTAATAGTGTCATGCAATTTCCTATAATTTTCGACACAATTCACATATAGACACTAGAATCTGAGTTTTGTCTTATCTAGATTCTTGACATGTAACTTCTTAGTACTTAGAGCTACAGTATAGAATTATGTTGGAAATACAATGCTTGGACGGTATGAGTTTACTAATGGAAAGACTATATATGATTGCATGCTATAATATCCTATATCAATTTTCCTTCATATTTTGACTTTTTGTGAGGTTAACACCGCTTGTATATAATTGATATCTTGTAGCCAAGGCGCTATGTATGAACCTATGATGTTTATTTATAATTGATATATCTTGTAACAGGGAGCTTTGCAATAACTATAGTTCCTTTATATCAAGCTTGAAGATACGATGGTATTATGTAGGTGTAGGTATTACAAATTTATAAAATATTCTCTTTTCCAAAACCAACTTGATGGTGTCGTTCAACTTTTTATAATTTTCAACACGCAATTAACATATAAAGACTGCAATTTGTTTCTTCTTAAATCATATGAATACTACTTTAACAGAGAATTCGGTATTCAATCCTGCTATAACATATAAATATTATAGATTCATCAATCGTTGGACTCATGACCACGCTTGCTTAACCACAGATTTTTCTTATGTTCTTTTATAGCACCATTTCCTGCCTCCTTTAATAGGAAGTTTATTAATCCAAAGGTCTGAACATCATCGCGTGCTATGCCCTATAACACTTTTTCTTTTCATTTTAATGTTTTATAAGGTTAAAAATATATATATAATTAATAATTTCTAATGATCGTATTATTTATGAATCTATAATATTTATATGTTATTTTTTTATTTAATGTTTTAATGTTTAGATATGTCCAAAAACCAATGCTACCAGCACGAGCTCGTCCTTCAGCTTCGATCTCTTTGCTTCCGTAAGAAATCGCATCGATCGACACACTATATCCTCAATTAAAGGCGAAAGAACAAACTCAACTCAACTCATCTAAGCCTTTTTTTTTTTTTTTTTTTTCAACTACATGGAATCAGCTACATAAAGTAGAATAAGCCAAATTATCTTTAATCTTTCCGCTGGGGGGGGGCAGTTGACAAATCTTTTTATTAAAATTCCCAAACGAAAACATGGCAGAAGCACAGCAACTTTCAAATTCCTAAACAACTAAATGCAGCATATACAAAAACAAGGAGCTCAAAGACAATCCTCCCATTGATACAGGTATTAAACCATATCCAGGCTATGGGACAATGAAGGGAATGACCATTGACATGAAAGTCTCGTAGGTAAGAGTTGCTGAGCCAGTGTAGCGAGTATCTTTCTCCTTGAATTTTTCTGTTAATCCCTGCAAAAAATATAGACAACAAAGTTCATTCAGATACAACATAGCTAGCATACTAGAAATAACTTCTATATGTCGGAGGTATTGACACATCTTGAACCACACTACATGAAGAGGGAGAAGTAGGACTACGGGAATCAGATATCACATCGACAAAGTATAGCATCAAAGGTTGACCAGTCAGTGACTAAGGTAGTGTTTGAAATAGGGGATAAGAGGGGATATCCTCTGGATATCCCCCTTATTCCCAAAAGCCATAACTATAAGGAATAGCAGGGAATAAAGTTAACCAAAGGGATAATTCATGATTAACCATGGTTAACCATGGGATATCCCCTAGAGAATGCAGGAATAGCTGGTTATCCCTTCAAATAAGAGTAAAAAAAGGTTATCCCATGGATTTACCTTTTTGCATTTGATATGATCAATGGGATAGCCAAGGGATATCCCTAGGGATAGCCAGGGGATAAATTCTATCCCGTACACTTATCCATGGATAACATTTTTCCTATCAAACACTACCTAAGATGATCCTATTTTCCTTCTAGTGTTGTGCCTTCTACTTGTTGAAAAAGAAAAGTTGTCCCCTTCTCTTGCAGCAGTTTGCCTTTGCAAGTGCATCCATGCATATGATATGTTCTTTCACTCAAAAAATTTGTTTCTTTCTATAAGGCTGCATCAGGTTTGAGAATAAGAAAAACTGGAATAGCCAAAATGACACCTATAGGAATAGTTATTCCAACTTTTGTCAAGCTATAGATTTTGGAATAACTTTTAGATTAGGATTTTTTTGGGTGTCCATAAAAGGTAAAAAGCAGGCATAAATAATGCCTCCTATGCAGAGGAATAGCTTATGACAACTCTCCCATGGAATAATTATCTCTATTATCATAAGCAAGTTTGACTGACACAACTACTCCTGGGTTATCCCAGTTTCCAAAGGTTGTTCAGCAGGGATGAGGGTTATTCCAGTCCTTATGCCTGATTTATGCTGGATCAATCACGGCCATACCTGTCCCACTAATCTTCTTCATAGACACAACAATGAGCAACTACTGGTTTAAAATTTCAAATCTAAACTGTCTTGTTGGATGAACCTACACCATTTCAGATTCAAGGTCTCCAATAACCAGATTAGCATTGCCATACTGATATAGGGAAGATTCAAGTATTGAACTTATAAATATCATCTCTAACACAAAAAAAAAAAAAAAAAAAAAAACTTGTTTCAGACCACTAACAAAAGCTCCAACCAACATGTCTATTGAGATTTCCACTCAAAGAAAGTTTAGTTTCCTTACCTTCACAATCATCCCGCACCTGCATATACAACAAATCAGTATATCAGATTGATGGTCATTCCATGCATGACTGAAATAAGACATCATATCCTAAAACAAGTACTCACTCAACAAAGTTGTCAAAACTAAGTGCACCCTTGCCAGTTTTTCCATCAGTGTAATTGGTTACTAGAAGTTGAATAACAGAAGGTGGAACTGCATATCCAAGACTTAGTAGTGCATCTCTCAATTCCATCGAGTCAATTTTACCACTCCGATCTCTATCGAATCTGTCAAAAATGGCCTGAAAAAAAGGGAAAAGAACACAACTTAAGTATACTTCTATGTTGTTTAAGGAAAAAAAGAAAAATCTCCCAAAAGGAGGAGTCATCAATTATTCCTTCCACTCCTTTATGCAAAGTGAATAAGATAACTCAATGCTGTAACTTGACTATTCTTTTTGAGTGCAAAAAATATAAGAGCAAGCAATGAATGCATGCATTAATCGCTAGCTGAAATCATAGAGAATAATGAAATTTTACGGACCATATCAGTGGTAAGACACATTATGAGGAAAATAAATGAATGAAACACCATCATGGACAAAAAGTAGTATAATAAAGGCTTAGGAGTTGGCTCAATAATGACTTCAGTGTCAGTTATTTAATATAATTGTTTCTTCTTTAAGATCAAGTTCAGAGAATAAAACAGAGAAACCTTGTTGATGATATCATGTATATTCATATTACATCATAGGGGAAAGCGATATGTTCAATAATTAAATAAAACAAGTTTGAAATGGGGGCCACCAATTACAGCTTCTAATTCATTCTGATGAAACAAGGTCATCTGCATCCACTAATCAGCCATCCTGGGAACCAAGATATGTCCCCGGAACCAGTTGCTAATGAAAAGATGGTAGAAGCCATTTGTGAGGTTCTTCTACATCTAAAACTACTCCACATCTCCTAAATTACAAGAAATCAAAATTAGTGTTAGGTAAAAATTAATATCTCTAATCTATCAGAATCCATTCCTCAACCAGTCTGTATTAATTTGAATTTCTTTATTTGCCTCCATCCTTCAATCTAATATGGAAGGTTCATCAAAATAATGAAACCATAACAATTTGAAACCTCTTTGAACCAACTTAAGCCACAACTTAGAATGCCATCTTCAAACTGGAGAACAATTAATGTAAATGGAGTTTGTGTGCATTTCTACTACACTATTTTCCAAGCCAGTCAATGGGACAAACTAATTTATCCATAATTTATACCTTAGTCCATTATTAGACATCATTACATTTATCCAGGACGGTCCTTGAGCGAATATTCTCATGCTAAAGTTCACATCACGAGAGGAAAGATATCAGTGTCATCAAAAATATCAAATTGTCAGGTCGCATAAGAAAAAGATAAGGGATCTAGCAGCCATACAGGCACAATGACTACAAAACACTCAAATTATTTCAACGATTCCGGGTTCCTCCAATCCTTACCAAACATTAACAACGCCAAACCCAAAATCATATTCAAACTTTTCAAATTAATACTTTATAATATTTGCAATACAGGAAACCAAATTAATTTATAGCGTACCCGCCATTGCCCGAGACAATTCCATAGAGAAGCAAACTCAGCGGGCCCTACAAAAGAAAAGAAAAAAAATAAAAAAAAAAATAAGCAGAGAAGAAATATGTATCAAGAATAAAACTTCGACGAAAGAAGACATTGAATGGGTAAATAATAAACAGATAGCTTCATTAAACAAAATTTAAAATTTATGATGGATGCCATTAGGCATCAACAAAGAACACTCCAATTGAGGAAAAAGAAAAAAGTTTTTTTTTTTAGGAGTAGAATAAAGAGGCCTCACCCATCTTGCACGGGTTGTTAGGGTTCTTAAAGAGGAACATAAGGAGCCGAATCGTGCTAAGGCTGAACTTCTGGTACCCGGATGACAGCGCCGCCTGCAGCTCGTACTCGTCGATGAAGCCGCTCCGGTCCCGATCGACGGCCTGGAAGCTCTGGATGATCTCGGGATGCGTGCCGGGAGGGAAATAGTACCCGGTCCCTCCGCCGGCTCCCCAGGGGTACTGAGACGAGTAGCCATAAGAGGTCGGAGGGGCCTGGTAAGGATACCCCGAAGTAGCCGGAGGCTGGCCGGAGGAGGAGGGATTGTGTCCGGAGGACGGCGGTGGCATAGGCGGCGCCGACGGGGCGTAGCTGTGAGAAGGGTATCGATTGTAATCCTCCATGGACGAGGCTATGGAGGAGCTGGGGGGGGAGTACAAAGAGGACAAGGGTTAGGGTTAGGGTTAACAGGTGGGTTTTTCCAATCCGAAGAGAGCTAGGCGACGGTTTTACAGCTGCGGCCGGGGATTTTCCTTTGGCAACGGGCATGGGGTGGCGAACTTGGCTACGTTGCGTCGTGTCGGCCAGTTGGGAAGCTACGTGTAAGGTTCAACCCATTGGGCTTTGCCGCGTGGACCGGCTCTAGGCGGTTTGTCCCTAAGAAAGCTGATGATAGGGCGGCGTGGATCGAATCTGATTGATCTTCAAAATTTCAAACCTAAATCCAATTTATTTATTAACAAATCGGAATCTTACACGTGAAGGTGATATATTTAATAAATAAATAATTCGGTTCAATCCGCTTCATCTGAGCATTCAATACGTTACGTTATAATGAGTTCAATTAACAACAATTTACTTAACTTGTTAATTAATAATATAAGGATCAAATATCAATATGTTTCATTTATTAATAAAAAAATATATAGATTAGATAAATGGATAAGTTCAAATTATATTGATCTAATAATTATTTAAAAGAACTAAACGGACTAAATGGGTTAACAATATAAAATTGAACCCGTTCTATTTAATATTTGGATCTAACCCATCTCTTTTTAAGAAAAAACACACTCACTGATGGACGTTCTTGTTGCATCCTTTTTCAACAATAAAGTGGGATAAATGTTTTTTTTTTTAAGCATGAATTTGGAAGGTAATTTTTTATCTTTAGAGCAAAGAAGTAATTTGGAAACTCTCCCTCAATCGAAACTGCAGCGCACTGTTGAAGGAAAATTCCGGGGGACTTATCGAAGATCGTCGAGAAAAGTCTAATGGTTGGTGGGAACGTTCTTGTTAATTGACCTACGCACCAATATTAACAATGAAACCATGCACACTATAAGTTATGTTGCATTTAGTGGATTACTAAACAATCCTGAATGGTAATATAGAACATAAGATAGATTATCAATAATGTACATAGATAATGTACATAATTGATTACTGTATTAATATGGCAAATAGATTACCAACCATATAACATCAAATTTTCAAAATACTTATAAATCAAATTTATTAAAAATGTATATATTATTATATATTTGGTTAAAAAAACTTTGTTTATAAATGACACCGCTTAAAAAAATATTGATGCATGCTGGTAAAAAAAAAACTCTATATCATTCAAGGGTTATAAAGAAAATTATTAAATACAAATTAATCAATTGATGCCAAAAAAAAATTATTTATAATATATTTTAAGATCTTATATATAAATACCAAAAAGATATATAAATAATTTAGGTTAGACACATAGGCGTCATAAAAAAAATTTATTTTAATTGTTTACAAAAGAAAATAATTAATGATAAAAAAATTGAAAGGATGCTAGTTGAAGAAGGTGGATGTTTAGAGTAATTATCTTTAAAATATTTCATGTTCTTTAATTTATCAACTTGAAATATGTATATTTTTTAGATAGATTATATCATCATAAAAATGTAAAGTATTTATATATACTAGAAAATACTATATTTAAATTTTTTTAGATTAAATCTATTTTTAATTTTTAAATATTTACTTGATTTTTTTTATTCTTAAACTTTCAATTACCATAATTTATTTATTATATTTTAAAAATAATTTATTTTTTAATATTTTATTATATAAAATTAATTAAGATTAATAGAATAATTAATTTATTATGATAACATGAATGTATCGATTAGTTTATAGTAAAAAAAAATAAGAGTAGTTTTTCCATTGCAATGAAATCCATGTAGAACTAGTTAAAAAAGGGGTTTAAAAAAATAGCTTTAATATATAGTAAATTATAAAAAAGTTCTATTTGAAAAATCTAAAATTTCATATGCTTTGAAAATTGTGTAAAATATATATATTTATTTATTTAAAATTAAATTTCTATGGCTTATGCAAATTCTTAAGATGAAAGTTTTAGGGGGAAATTTCAAATGCACTAATAAATGTGCTATTCTCCAAAAAAAGAAAAATTAAAATTTTAAATCTTGCTTTAATATCTATGCAAAGTTAAATTTCAAATTTTAAAATTAAAATTGGATTTTAAAAATCCTAAAAATTTAAATTCGAATTTAAATAAGCTAATCTAATTTGTTTAGTGGTTACTTATTTATTGCAAATAATTTCTAGATTTAAATTATTGCATTTAAATTTCTACATTAAAATTTTAATTCAAAATCAAGACATTATTTGAAAGCCACTAATTTAAAACTCAACCTATAAGATTGAACCATGAACTTGTGTTTGCAAAATCAATTAAACAACTAATACTTTTATAAAATATGTTCGAATGACCTTAGTGCAATCAAATCTAAAAAAATTTAATGGGTCTTTCTTTAGGATGTAACAAAGTTAAGTGAAATACTACTTTAATATTATTTTCTATAGAAGAATTTCTTAATTCTAGATTTAGTTCTTCATCAAGTTCCTCTAATTTGGTTGAGACCTATTTCACTTCAAAATCAAAAATTCTCCAAAAGATATATTTCCATTATACATAGAATTCTTTCAATAACTTGTATAATGTTTACCTTCCCACCAAAATTGTTAAGGAACTATGGGATGCCTTTAAGGTTGATTATAGGATGAATGATGCGCGCTTGAACCAATCGCCATCTCAAAATTTCAAAAGTATGTAATAATAGATTTCAAACCTATTTGATATTCAAATTTATGGATTTTAAGATCTTTTTATAAAGTTTGAGTTGACCAGCCATAAATTTTCTAAAACTATAAGGTCCAAGCACATGCTAATGCCCTTCTATCTTCTTGGTCAACCTTCTCATGAGAGCTAAGTCACAAGCAAGATGACTCAACCTAAATAAAAATAATTAATTCTATTAGGATTAAAGAAATACATAGCTTAAGCTCAAGCAAAAGCCAGGTTCCGAACCTAAGATCCACATGGCCGAGTCAAGTTCAACCCAAAATCAATTATGAACCTAAGCAAAAAGGACTAACCATGTGGCAAAGGATTGCTACCATAGGAAAACCAAACCGCTGAGAAAAGCAACGATCAAACTTGAAGTTAACATGATCAAAAGTGGTATCGTACCTTCTTTCAAGTCAATCAATCCAAAACCCATAGTTAACCTAATTCAATCTTTTTATGATTGATGACTTGATTTAAGAGCTAATGTTTTGTTTATTTTGATCACTCCTGGTTCTCTACTGTTAGGAATCAAGTGAAGAAGATGTAATACTAGGGAATGACTCCTTGTACATGTGCTAAGAAAAGGACGAGTGGAGTTAAAGGATGACCTTATGAAAGACATTAATTCTTCATGAAGTGTTGTTCATCCCTAGTTTAGGAAAAATTTGGTTACTAAATTTCTTCTTATATCTAAAGAATATAAAATTATCCTAAAGTTAAATAAAGTTGTAATTACTCATAATAATAAATTTACAAAAAAAGGCTTGGTTTTGAAGGTATTTTCAAACTAAAAGTAATTTCCAATTTATTCAATAAAATTCTTTCTGTGTTCAATATTAAATCTTCAGATACCTGCCATGGTAGAATTGATCATGTGAATTTTGATTGTATTCATCACATAACTAATCTTAATTTAGTCCCTAAATTTCATATTGATAGAAAGATCAAGTGTAAGATCTGTATTCAAGTTAAGAGCCCTAGAAAACCTTTTAAATCTATAAATAGAAGTTCAACCCTTTTAGATCTATAGTGATGTGTGTAACTTTACAAAGTTACCTACTTAGGGAGAAAATTATTATTTGTAACGTTCATTAATGACTTCTTCAGGTATTGTCACACATATTTGATTAAATCCAAGGAGAAAGTTTTAAGTAAATTTAAGATCTATAAGACAAAAGTTAAAACTCAAATTGAGAAAAGAGTTAGGTCAGGCCGAAATACATCTTAAATAAAATGACTTTATTCTATCAAGAATATGAGATCATTCATGAGGTTATACTATTGTACTTTTCTCAATCCAATGGTGTAACAAAATAGAAAAAAATATACCTTAATAGATATGGTTAACTCAATGTTAATGTTGGCCCAGATGGCAACCCAAGAGGGGGGGGGGTGAATTGGGTTCTTAAAAATTTAACCTTTTAAAAACTATGTGCTTTGGAATAAAAGATTAAGTGCAGGATAAATATTAAGCACAAATAAAGAGATAGAGTGAGAGAGTCAAAACACGATAAACACAAGGATTTTATAGTGGTTCGGTGTATCCAACACCTACGTCCACTCCCAAGTATCACTTGGGTCCACACTATAATCTACTTGATTACAGCCGAGTTGTTTTACAAGCTCACAACTCAAAACTTGTTGTTTCCCCGGGATCACAACGAACCCAGCGGTTTTCCGGGCTCACCAGCACAAAACCCAACCCAAGCTATCTTAGCTTGTTCCCGAGGTATACCACCTCAACTAATTCAATCCCCCTGATTGAATTAGTAAACACCAAATTAATTTAAGGTTTACAACAATGCAAAGCTCCTTAAATGAGCAAATAAGCAATATAAGTAAACAAGATAGAAAAGCCTGTTTGAAGCGAATTTGATGTGAGCTTTTCTTCTTTTCCTCTTTCCTTTGAAATGTTGAATCAGGCCTCAGCTCAGATTCTTTACAAAGATTGCAGTTGAGAAGTTGGGAAAATCAGGGCTTTTGCTCTCTTTTTCTTCACTTGGAAAATCCTTCGATTTTGAACTTGAATCCTTGATTTCTCTTGAATCTCTCTTCAGAAGATTGGATTCGAGATTTCTCTTTGAAAATTTCTCTTTTTTTTTTTCTTTTTATTTTCCTCTCTTTTAAACGGACGGTTTCCCCTTTTTATAGATCTCTTAATCCAGGTTTTAGGTGAAAAATAGCCGTTGGAGATGTTTGGATTCTTCTACACACAAAGAAAATAGCCGTTAGAGGTTAGGTGAAAAGAAATCTTACCGTTGAAGTACGTTCTGACAGATAAAAAATCTTCCTGACAGGTTGGAGTCGGCTCCAACTTTTCAGGTGTCGGCTCCAAGTCGGGTGTTCAAAAATAGTAAAGAAAAAGTTGTTGGGGAGTCGGCTCCGAAAAAGGTAAGTGTCGGCTCGTCGCTTTCGGGAGTCGGCTCCGAAAACTGTAAGTGTCGGCTCCAGAATGTCCATAAAATACGCTCTCTGTTCTCAGGTTAGAGTCGGCTCCAGAAACTCAGGTGTCGGCTCCCAAAATCTTGGGTGTCGGCTCCCGAATTCTAGGTGTCGGCTCCAGAAACTGAAACAGAATGCACTTCTCTGTATCTCAGGTTGGAGTCGGCTCCGAAACCTTGGGTGTCGACTCCAGACCGTGCCAAAATCCCAGAAACTTTCTGATACGCCTTGGGGTCGGCTCCTGACCATTTGGGTGTCGACTCCAGGCTCTGAACTTTAAAATTTCTTTTAAAACATTGATTCAAAACATGTTTCTTTATCTTTTTGATTGATCAAACATTTTTAATCCCTGAAACACTTGTTAAATCTATTAGAAACAAAATGAATATACTCATGTCTTTTATTAATCATCAAAATCAATAATTGGGTCAACAATCTCCCCTTTTTGATGATTATAAAAACATTGAGTATATGCATGATTAAACAATAAGATTTTCAAATCAAATTTCTCAAATATTTATTCCTCACAGGTAAGCTCCCCTGAATGAGGTAGCTCCCCTATGATACTCAATTTAACATCTATTCTTTCTTTTAACAGTAAACTTTTAATGTTTGATACCAATTAAACAATTATATCATTTAACATCTATTCATCCTTTCAATGCATATATGACAATTGCTTCTATGTGCAATTAATTAGATACCAATAAATTAAGCTTATTTGATCCAATGCATATACAAAAGCTAAATACTTCTCAATACTTCTCCCTTTTTACTTTCAATGCATATATGTAATCAACAAAAAGGTCAAAAAGTTTCAAGTGAAATGACAAAATTGATAGATACTTCAAAGATCAAATGACATTCATTAAGTATCAAATAAGTTCATTACATCAAAAAGTCAACATTACATCATTTTGCAAAAAGAAACTTCATTACATTAAAACTTCAAACTAAACTTCATTACATCAGAACAGTAAATCAACATCAAACTACTAAACATAAATAACATCAAAGAAACTTCATTACAAGATAATCAAAAATTAGTTCTAATGCGTCTTTGCAGTTCTTCTACTATTCTTGCCATTCCTTCACTCTGAGTCTTACAAATTCCTTCAGTCTTTCATCAACAAATGTACATGCAGATCAATTTATCCTGAAGCTCAGCATTGCATTTGGAATAAGTCTCTGAGTCTCCACCAATATCTTTAAGTTCTTCAAAAATGTTCTTGAGATCATTCTTTAAGGATTCAGCGGAGGCTCCAAGTGTAGATTCAATTTTCTAACTCTTTCATCCAAAGAATAGAGGTCTCTCTCAAGTTCATGAATTGGCTATCTAACTCAGATTTCATCTCTTCCTTGTGAATAGCAAAAATACTTCTAAGCTGTTCTAACTGAATATCTGAAAAACCAACAGATGACTGATCAAAAGCAGAAGGAACTGGAGTACATCCTGACTGGGCTCTGGTGAGCTGTGTCTCACAGATGGTCCTGCCTCAGAAGGGCCAGGCACATTAGTCTCAGCAACCCTGTCTCCAGTATGACCTTTTCTCTCCCATTTACCATCTACTTTTACAAATCCCATCCTGTGCACAGTGGCTAAGCTGTAGTAGTCAGTGTGCCTTAGGTTCTTCGAAGGCTCATTTTCAGAAATAGCTACTCCTTGACTTCTAAAAACCAAGGTTAGGATCATTCCATAAGGCAGTGAAGATCTCTTCTTGCCCCCAGCCTCAGCCATATACCATATCATCATCCCAGCAAGATTTATAGGCTGACCCGTCAAGATACTATCCATGACAACAATGTCTCGCTCTGAGACATACTCAAAACGGCCAGTCTTGGGAAATAGAATCCTACTGCATGTTATGTAACAGCCTAAGCTCAAGTGGCAATTGGTTTGCCCTAACCTCTTCAAATTCAGTTATTTCTCTTCCTAACATCCTTGACAAAGCAGCTGATCTCTCACTGTGAATGTTTGCAACAAATCCAGTGACAGGAATACTTAACAGATTTCCTAAAATTTGAAAGTAAGATGAATTCTCTTTCCTCTTACAGAACTAACAATCCCACCATCTCCTCTAGATAAATTCAGATAAAATTCTTTAACAAGAGCTGGATAAGTAGGAACATCCAAAGAACAACTTTATCCCAACCGAGTTCTTTAATTTGTCTTCCAATGTCAAAACCCTCGGCTTCAAAGAAATCAAAATCTACTTTCTACCCATGGTAATAACTCGCCCAGCTAGGTATCTACCTGTGGAGAGAGGGGCCAGGATTATCTGAGGTTGAAGAAGAATCATCACTTGGAGTGGGTTCACGGACGGGACGCCTCGCCGTACGCTTCCTTGTAGCAACGGGAGCATCAAAGACCGATCCCCTACGCTTAGGTGCCATAGAAATCTTAGGGAATGATTGATTTGGGGAGTATTTGGCTTTGGAAGGTTTTGAGAGGGTTTGGAGAAATTTGGAAAGGGTTTGGAGAAGATAAAATCGCGAAGGTGTCGACTCTGCCCTAATAAAGTCAATTTGGGACCACCAGGTGTCGACTCCCGCAAAGTCGGGTGTCGACTCCAAGTCGCTAACACAGTTAGCGCCCGAACTGGAGTCGGCTCCACTTAAGCGGGTGTCGGCTCCAAGGTCAAGGACCGAGAGCGACACAGAAGAGGTGTCGACTCCTCAAATTGAGGTGTCGACTCCACTGACAGTTTCAGAGAAAAATAAATGAGTTTCAAACAGCCGAAACTTGTCAAAATAAAATCAATAAATTTTTAAAAAAATCTTTGGAATGTGGAGAATCAAATTGCTCAAATGACTAGATAAATTGTCCTTAAAATTATGAAAGGAATCTCAAGAAATTGATAGAAATCTAGATAGTCATTCCTTAAGGGTTTCAAAGTCATTCCAAAGGATCACAAATCCCTAATTCACCTCTAAGATAACAAAATCTCTCTTCACTCAAAGGTTTTGTAAATATGTCAGCTAATTGTTCTTCAGTACTAACATAATCAAGGCAAATTTCATTGTTAGCTACATGTTCTCTTATAAAATGATATCTAATTTCAATGTGTTTAGTTCTTGAATGTTGGATTGGATTCTTAGTTAAATTGATTGCACTTGTATTATCACATCTAATAGGAGTTTTATCAAGTGTTATGCCATAATCTTCAAGTTGTCGCTTAATCCAAAGGATTTGAGCACAACTTCCAGCTGCAACATATTCTGCTTCAGCAGTAGATAATGCAACCGAATTTTGCTTTTTGCTAAACCAAGAGATTAAGTTACTTCCTAAGAATTGACATGCACCACTTGTACTTTTTCTATCTAGTTTACATCCAGCATAGTCAGAGTCAGAATATGCAATTAAGTTTAGTGTTGAGTCTCTAGAATACCATAATCCTACATTTTTAGTTCCACTTAGATATCTTAAAATTCTTTTCACAGCAATTAAGTGAGATTCTTTAGGTTCTGATTGAAATCTAGCACATAGACAAACAGCAAACATGATATCTGGTCTACTTGCTGTTAAGTAAAGTAGAGATCCGATCATACCTCTATAGTATTTTTGATCTACCTTCTTACCATCTTCATCTTTGTCTAATTTGCATGAAGGACTCATAGGTGTTCCAAGGGGTTTGATTGATTCCATTCCAAACTTCTTGAGAAGTTCCTTTGTGTACTTTGTTTGGTTGATGAAAATCCCCTCTTTGCTTGATTTGAAGTCCTAGGAAGAAGTTGAGTTCTCCCATCATGCTCATTTCGAATTCACCCTGCATTAACTTAGCAAATTCTTGACACAAGAGATTGTTAGTAGCACCGAATACAATATCATCTACATATATTTGTACTACTAATAAATCTTTGTCTTTCCTTTTCAAAAATAAGGTTTTGTCTACATTTCCTCTAGTAAAATCATTTTCAATCAGAAATTTGCTTAACCTATCATACCAAGCTCTAGGTGCTTGTTTTAAACCATATAGTGCTTTGTGCAATTTAAAAACATGATTTAAAATTCATGATCTTCAAAACCAGGTGGTTGTTCCACAAATACTTCCTCATTTATAAAACCATTTAAAAATGCACTTTTAACATCCATTTGAAATAAATTTATGTTCATATGACATGCAAATGCAAGTAGTAATCTAATTGCTTCTAATCTAGCTACAGGTGCAAAAGTTTCATCAAAATCAATTCCTTCTTCTTGATTATATCCTTTTGCAACTAATCTAGCTTTATTTCTAATTACTATGCCATTTTCATCCAATTTATTTCTAAATACCCATTTAGATCCTATAACTGAATGACCTTTAGGTCTATCAACTAAGGACCATACATTATTCCTAGTGAATTGATTTAATTCTTCTTGCATAGCTAGCATCCAATTACTATCTTTTTCAGCTTCTTCAATAGTTTTAGGTTCAATTTGAGATACAAATGCAAGATGATTATTGATATTCCTCATAGATGACCTAGTTCTTACTCCTTGAGATGGATCACCAATAATCAATTCCTTTGGATGACCATAGGCATATCTCCAATCTCTAGGAAGATCTACTTCATTATGATTAGTATCAATATCATCAATCCTAGGTGAATCATCATCTTTAGCTTCTTGTTCATGATCTGAAGATACATCTATATTTAATTTTTTAATATCTCTTTCTAGTATATTTGTATCTTCCTCATCATCAAATTTTTGAACTTGATGCTAAAGACTCATCAAAAGCTACATGAATAGATTCTTCTACAATTAAGGATTTCTTGTTAATACTCTATAGGCTTTACTAGTTGTTGAATATCCTAAGAATATGCCTTCATCTGATTTTGCATCAAATTTTCCAAGATTATCTTTTCCATTATTATGAATAAAACATTTACAGCCAAATACATGAAAATAACCTATCTTTGGTTTTCTATTATTCCATAATTCATAAGGTGTTTTCTTAAGGATTGGCCTAATTAGGGCTCTATTAAGAATGTAACATGCCGTGTTTATAGCTTCCGCCAGAAGTACTTTGGGAGTTGGCTTTCACATAGCATGGTACGGGCCATGTCTTCTAAAGTCCTATTTTTCTTTCTACAACTCCATTTTGTTGTGGTGTCCTAGGTGCAGAAAAATTATGATGAATGCCATGTTCTGTGCAGAAATTTTCAAATAAGTGATTTTCAAATTCTGTGCCATGATCACTTCTAAGAGACACTATGGTGTTGTTTTTCTCATTAGTGACTTTCTTGAAAAATTTCAGAAATATTGAGAAAGTCTCATCCTTATGAGCCAGAAATACCCAAGTGTATCTAGAATAATCATCTACTATCACAAGACCATATTTCTTTCCTCCTAGACTAGTGGTTCTAGTAGGTCCAAAAAGGTCCATATGAAGTAGCTCTAATGGCCTAGAAGTGGAAACTACATTTTTTGATTTGAAAGAGTTTCTAGTTTGTTTGCCTAATTGACATGCATCACAAATTCTGTTATTTTCAAAATCTAGCTTTGGAAGATCCTTTAACTAAATCCATTTTAATTAATTTTGAAATTAGGTGTGTGCTTGCATGACCTAATCTACGATGCCATAACCATCCAATCTCATTTTCATTAGCATTGTTAGCTACTAAGCAATGATTACTAGTAGACAAATTGTCTAAATCAATTAAGTATACATTGCCATTTCTATTACCAATAAATACAATGCTATTGTCAATGGGATTAGAAACAGTGCAGATAGAAGCTTCAAATGAAACTTTGAAACCTTTATCACACAATTGGCTAATACTAATTAAATTATGCTTTAAGCCATCTACATATAAAACATTTTCTATAAAAGTAAAGGGAGTTATCTGAATTTTACCAAATCCCATAATTTGGCCTTTACCATTGTCTCCAAATGTGACAACTCCTCCTCTTTTATCTTCAAGGGTGATGAATTGCTCCTTGTCACCCGTCATGTGCCTTGAGCAGCGCTATCAAGATACCACTTTCGTTTTGATCTTTTGGCCGCAAGACACTCCTGCAAGGTAATCAAACTTTCTGTTTAGGTACCCAAGCTTTCTTGGGTCCTTCATGGTTAGTAGCAACAAAGATTGTTCCTTTCGGAACCCATATTTTCTTTCCTTTAATACTTAAATTCTTATTAAGTTTTCTAAGATTGCATTCATATGCTTTATGTCCTTTCTTGTTACAGCAATAACATGAAAATCATTCTTATCCTGTTCTTTTCTAAAAAAGTTTTTAACATACTTTTGTTTTTATTAGGTCTATAACCTAGTCCAGCCTTATCAAATACAGCTCTTTGATTACTCAATAACAAATTAAGTTTTTCTGAGCTATATGTAAATTTATCAACTATGTTTTTATATTTATCAACTTCTTTCTTTAAATTAACATTTTCATTAGAAATTAACTCTTTATCTTTTAGCAGATTTTCATTTTCAGATTTTAGTTTTTCAATTTCATGAGTTAGTTTATCCTTCTCTTTGGCAAGATTTAAATTATCATTTTTTAAAGATTTGTTCTTCTTTTTCAAAACTTTAAAATCACTAACTAACTCATTAAATGCATCATATAATTCTTCAAAAGTAAAATCATCACAAGGTGTTTCAGAACTTACCTCATTGTCGTCGTTTGCCATAAAGCAAATGTTGGCAACTTCCTTTTGTTCCTCCTCGGATGAGGATTCATCACTTTCACTCCATGTTGCAACATATGCCTTTTTCTTCTTCTTGCCCCTTTTTCAGTTGAGGACAATCATATCTAAAGTGCCCCGGTTTCTTGCATTCATAACATATGAGGGGGTCTTTCTCTTTTTCTTTGTCCTTGTCCTTCTCTTTTTCTTTTTCTCCTTCCATTTTTGTTCCATATCTCTTCTTATGGAAGGGTCTCCTTCTTTGCATAAATTTCTTAAATTTTCTAGCAAGGAGAGCTGTCTCATCATCTTTTCTTCCTCACTGCTGCTTATCTCCTTTTCTGCAGCTTTAAGAGCAATTGTTTTTTCTTTTTGACTTCCTCCTCTTGATGTTGCTTCATGGTCAGTTCATGGGTCATCAATGATCCAAGTAGCTCCTCCAAAGGTAAGGTGTTGAGGTCCTTGGCTTCTTGGATTGCAGTTACTTTTGCTTCCATGTCCTTGGAAGAGACCTAAGAATTTTACGAACCAATTCAGAGTTAGTGTAGGTCTTGCCAAGACTTTTTAAACCATTTACAATATCAGTAAATCTAGTGTACATGCATGTGATGGTTTCATTTTGTTCCATGCTAAACAATTCATACTTGTGCACTAGAATATTGATTTTGGATTCTTTAACTTGATTAGTACCCTCATGGGTAACTTCTAATCTATCCCAAATTTCTTTTGCAGAAATACATGTAGAAATTTATTGAACTCATTAGCATCTAGAGCACAATATAAAACATTCATGGCTTTTGCATTGAGCTGAGCCATTTTCTATCGTTCTCATTCCAATCCCTTTCGGGTTTAGGAACTATTGAACCATCTACCAAGTGTGTGGGTGTGCTTGGTCCATTAGTGATTACACTCCAAAGTTCATAATCTAAAGCTTGAATAAAAATTTTCATTCTAGCTTTCCAATAAGAATAATTTGAACCATTAAACAAAGGAGGTCTATTAGTAGAATGACCTTCAGCAAATGAAGATCCAGCTTGAGCTGCCATTTGGATCTTTAACTCTTGATCGTGTGATCAAATAAAAATGAGCACAAGCTCTGATACCAATTGTTGGCCCAGATGGCAACCCAAGAGGGGGGGGGTGAATTGGGTTCTTAAAAATTTAACCTTTTAAAAACTATGTGCTTTGGAATATATAAGATTAAGTGCAGGATAAATATTAAGCACAAATAAAGAGATAGAGTGAGAGAGTCAAAATACGAAAACAAAGGATTTTATAGTGGTTCGGTGTATCCAACACCTACGTCCACTCCCAAGTATCTCTTGGGTCCACACTATAATCTACTTGATTACAGTCGAGTTGTTTTACAAGCTCACAACTCAAAACTTGTTGTTTCCCCCGGGATCACAACGAACTGGTTTTCCGGGCTCACCAGCACAAAACCCAAACCCAAGCTAATCTAGCTTGTTCCCGAGGTAAACCACCTCAACTAATTCAATCCCCCTGATTGAATTAGTAAACACCAAATTAATTTAAGGTTTACAACAATAAAGCTCCTTAAATGAGCAAATAAGCAATATAAGTAAACAAAGATTTAGAAAAGCCTGTTTGAAGCGAATTTGATGTGAGCTTTTCTTCTTTTTCTCTTTTCCTTTGAAATGTTGAATCAGGCCTCAGCTCAGATTCTTCACAAAATTGCAGTTGAGAAGTTGGAAAATCAGGGCTTTTGCTCTCTTTTTCTTCACTTGGAAAATCCTTCGATTTTAAACTTGAATCACTTGGATTTCTCTTGAATCTCTCTTCAGAAGATAGACGTGGATTCGAAGATTTCTCTTTGAAATTTCTCTCTTTTTTTTTTTTTTTTTCTCTCTCTTTTAACCGAATGGTTTTCCCCTTTTTATAACTCTCAATCCAGGTTTTAGGTGGAAATATAGCCGTTGGAGATGTTTGGATTCTTCTGCACACAAAGAAAATAGCCGTTAGAGGTTAGGTGAAAAGAAATCTTACCGTTGAAGTACGTTCTGACAGATAAAAAATCCATTCCTGACAGGTTGGAGTCGGCTCCAACTTTTCAGGTGTCGGCTCCAAGTCGGGTGTTCAAAAATAGTAAAGAAAAAGTTGTTGGGGAGTCAGCTCCGAAAAAGGTAAGTATCCGCTCGTCGCTTTCGGGAGTCGGCTCCAGAAAACTGTAAGTGTTGGCTCTAGAATGGTCCATAAAATACACTCTCTGTTCTCAGGTTAGAGTCGGCTCCAGAAACTCAGGTGTCGGCTCTCGAATTCTAGGTGTCGGCTCCAGAAACTGAAACAGAATGCACTTCTCTGTATCTCAGGTTGGAGTCGGCTCCGAAACCTTGGGTATCGACTCTGGATCGTGCCAAAATCCCAGAAACTTTCTGATACGCCTTGGGGTTGGCTCCTTACATTTGGGTGTCGACTCCAGGCTCTGAACTTTGAAAATTTCTTTTAAAACATTGATTCAAAACATGTTTCTTTATCCTTTTGATTGATCAAACATTTTAAATCCATGAAATACTTGTTAAATCAATTAGAAACAAAATGAACATACTCATGTCTTTTATTAATCATCAAAATCAATAATTGGGTCAACAGTTAATCAATTTAGGTGCATCTGAGAACTTATGGAGGAAAACTTTTTAGTTGCCTATTATATCCTAAATAGGATATACTTTAAAGATAACCCTAAAACATCTTTTAAACTTTAGAAAGATATGACAAATAGGTTAGATTACCTTAAGTATAGCGGTACCTAGCTAAGATAGGTATACCTTAATATAAGAGAAGAAATATAGGACCAAAAATTATAGATTTTTTATAGGTTATTTTGTAGATAGTAGTACCAATAGGTTCCTTATAATAAATTCTAAAATAAGTGATAAATTAAATAATAATCTCATTAAATCAGTGAAAATATATTTTCTTTTAAGAGCCAAGTTCTAAATCAAGTATCTTCTAATCCTTTATTAATTCTTGATTCTCTTGAATCTAAGTTTTCTAATGAGTTAAAGGAAAAGAAAATGATCTAACTCTAAAAGTGAATCTTTTGAACTTAAAAGAAGTTCAAAGATAAAGAAGAAAAAAGACTTTAGTGAATGATTTTTTATTTTCTTATTAAGGGTGAACTTTTTATTTTTAAGGCAATGTCTTCATCTAATTAACACTCCTTTTTGGAAGAAAGCTATTCTTTATAAGTATAATTGAATCCTTGAAGATCAAATCTGAATCTTATTTGATTTACCTCCTAGTAACAAACCTTTAGGATGTAAGTGGATATTTAAGAAAAAAGTTAGACCTCATAGCTCAATAGAAAATATAAGATTAAATTAGTAATTAAAGATATAACTAAAAGAAAGAGTTAGACTAGAATAATAATCTTTACACTTCTTCTTAGCATTGCTTCTATCCATAAGTTAATCATTCATTAAATGAATATGATGACTGCATTCCTTAATAGAGATCTAATTTGATTTGATCAATGTAGGCTTGATCTAGGAGTATGATTCTTTTTTGGGCTCGATTGGGCTTGATTTGAGAGTAAGACCTATGAGCTTGGTCTGAACTTTCTTGAGTAATCTGGGCTCCATCTAGCTTGATTTAGGCTCGATCTAGTTGGACATGGCTTGATCACCACTTGGTTTGACCTAATTTAAAAGATCAAGCCTAGTCTAGAAAAGCTATAAGAAAGAAAAATTAAAATAGTTAAGAAAATTAACTAAGAGGCTATGACAATCGAGGAAGGAAGTTGAAAAATAAAACCAAGGAAGATTAAAAAATGAAAAAAGAGAACTAAGGAAGCACTAAAGAGACCTCTAGGAGCTAAGCTAGATAGACTTAAGGTGAAAGCAGAAAATGATTGACCAACCTTACCTTATATAGGATGAAAGAGAGAGAAAATGATAGGTATAGCCGCCAAGGTAAATCATGACCTTTAGATACATGTCATCCACTTGTTCGAAATTCGAATAGTCTCATCCTAAACTGACTCGCTATTAAATGATCAAATCGAAAGATAATTATGAACAATCTTATAATATACCGACTCTATTAAAAGATCAACTTTGAAATCAAAAGATCTAAGAAATAATAAATGAGAAAAACTTTTTATCTCATTATGATAACTCAATGAGGTTAAATTGCTTAACAAAAGGAATGATGAAAAGGTGTTAAAGCTCATTCATGATTAAATAAAGAAAATTTTATTAAAACATAAATAATAGATTAATTAAATTTAGTACATTAAAATTTAGTACCAAGGATGTTTGAAATACTTAATACTAAGGAGGAATGAATCTTTTGCATCAAGAAAATCTGAGATGTTCGGTATTAGATAAATTCAAAACACTTCATTCTGAGGAAATAAACATATTCGGCTATGAAGAAACAAATATCTTTGGCTTTGGAGAAATAAACATTTTCGACACCGAGAAAGTAGACATCAGGAAGTAAACAACCTCAGTATCGAGGAAGTTCAGGATATTCAATAATGAGAAAATTAAAAAATTCTTGATACCAAAGAAGGTCAATGAATTTAATACTAAGGAAGTTATAGATGTTTAGATATCTCAAAAACTTAATACAAACTATTAAAAACATTAAAGTTACTTGCAAATAAAGAAAGTTTAACATATGTGATAACTTTATCTAGCTCATATTTAAAACAAGAAATCAAGACAATGAGATATTTCAACACAATAATAGTATATAAAAAATTACTTTCTTGAGTAGAAAGATCATTTCAATCCCCAAACGTGGGAAGCCAATAATGATGGGTATTTTAATAAGCCATTATGATGAAGAAAAGTGGCAAAAGGAAAAGCTTACAATCCCTGAACTATTTACTAATTTGTTAAAACAAAATCATAAAGATTATATTATAACCAACTAAATCTAATCAAGATTTAGTTAACCTATTTTAGATCCATAAGAGATCATGGACCACAGATTTCCAACAAGCCTAATTCATGGTTAATGTGATTAACTCTTCATGACACTTATAAATATAGGATCAAGGCCTCAAAAGAAGAACCAGGTAAGATTCTATTCTCTCTTTATTTTCTTGCAATATTCTTTTACTCTAAACTCTTTTGGTTCTAATACTCGCTTGAGTCGCTTGAGTGTCGCATGGTTTTCTCTAGAGAAAACTCTAGAGTCTTTGTGAACTTCTTGATAATTGTAGGATTCTTGAGTTAAAATTCTTGGAGCATAATTCCTAAGTGAAGATATCAAATTTCTGTGTTGTGGTTACCTTTTGCTAGATCCCATCCTATAAATCTCATCCATTAGTGCTGAAATTCAGAGAAAAAAACATCAACAATAGGCTACTATAGGCCATCCTTAGGTGTGAATAGACCAAGTTAGGTTGGATTTAGATTGAATGAACTAAGAATAATAAAATGAAACCTTAATCCATGTCTAACCTAACCAAAAATCAAATCAAGACCCTCAGCCGATACCCAACTATGAATCTTTGAATCACTTATAATCTTAACCTAATATATTTTATAAGGTTTACTCTATAATAGATCTAATTTAATATGTTGAATCCAATCCTTACAACTCTTACCGGTTAGCTTTAAAATAATTTTAAAAATTACCATTAAAGTAATATTAGCAATCCAAAAAATTTTCATCCTAGTTAATTTTTTCAAGTCAAATAGAACTTTACCCTCTCGACCCGAATCAAGTGAAAACTCTAACTTATACCAATAACAAAACTTTAGGTCAAATAATCCGACCTATAAATGAAAAGTACCTAATCTTTGCCCAACTAAGCAAGTCTAGTTAGATTTATTAGATTGAATAAAATTTAGGTGCAATTTATTAATTGTTTACTATTAGGTTCTCTATTTAACAAATGAAATGCATACACATTTACATTTCATTAAATGCTTAAATTCTTTTAGAAAAAGAATAGTAAATGCATGTTTTTTTGTTAAGTGTGATGATTGTGCATATTTTACTTGTTAAGCAAAGACCTAATGGCCAACACCAAATGAACCACTATTAGGTTTTGACCAATGGGTCATTTACTAGGGTTGCAAATGGGCTGGTCAGGTTGGGCTATGCTTGATTGCTCTTCCATCTAGTTTCGTATTCATATCATAATTTTGGACCTACACTCAACTCATTTATTGACCGAATTGGATTGAATCAGTTCAAATGAAAAGAATATGAGACCCAATGGGTCATTTAGGTCAATTTGGGGTCAAGTATGGCCCGAGTTGAACTCAACATTTTTTGATTTGAGATGGATTGGAATGGATCATATTTGCATTAGAGTCTAGCATCCAATTATTATTTTATAATTAAAATCTAATAATTAATAATTAAATATAAGTTCATTAAAAATTTGAATAATATTAAAAAGAGTTAACTTAAATTTAAATTTTAATCTAAACTTTTAGTTGTATTCAAGTAATTGATTATTCTTAAGTTTATAAAAAATATTTTTAAAATATTTATTAATATACTTAAATATATTTTAAATAATAATTTACTAAAATAATAATAATATAAAAATTTATATAATTAAATAAAAATAGATAAGAGGAGATCTGATTAACTTAAAATGAAAAGAAGAATTAGTATAAACAAGAGTTTGTTTAATTAATTGATAAAAATAATTAAAATAAAAAAAATAAAATTTATGTAATTGAGATCTATGAGTTTTATTGGATTGAGCTTGGATCGGATCCAACTTATTTTCTATCGAATTAAATCCGATAGAAATCGAGCCACATAATGCAAGATCCAGAATTTAGGTCAGGTTTATTTTTCGAATTCGGCCAAGTCTAATCCGCCACATTTAACCGGAGACACCCATTTAGAGACTTACCCGCAGCCATCTCTCACGTGAATCGCACGTGAGGAAAGCGAGGGGGTAAGGCCTTTACGCCATCTCCTTCTCGCCATTTCAAACCGCTCGCTCTCTCGGTACTCTCTCCCGCCGGGAAGGCCATGGCCGGAGCTCTCACCTCCCGTCCGCCTCTTGTTCTCCACCCACTAAAATCAAGGGGCAAATGTACTCGGTCGGTCAAGATCTCCGCCGAGCTCCGCGAAACACCCTCGTCGTCTCCCGCTCTTTCAGTGAGCTCCGACCAAGGAGAGGGGGAGGGCGCGGGAGCTTCGTCTGTTGCCCCGACGTTCTCTCCTCCGCCTGGATTCAAGCCTCCAGAGCCTAAGCGGTTCTCGGTCCGCCCGGACAAGTTTCTTGACATTCTTTCTGCTTCTCTAGCCTTGCCCTTTCGCCTTGGCACTGGAGCTTTTGTTCTAGGGTTTGAAATCTCTCTTTCATGTTCTCTTTCTTGTTATTTGATTAGATTATATTTGAACTAAATAGTTTACCGTTCTGTTGTTATCAAACCTGGGAAAGTTATGTCAGGTTTTGGCTGAATATATTTTGAAAACATGAGTTCTGCATCGAGTAAGACTGAGCCTTGAATTCATCCAGATTATTTTTATGGTTAACAGTTATCCGAATTATTTGATCACTAGGAATATGATCGGTTTTGAACCATAGTCACAAGTCCAATACATTCTCACAGTGTAGTTAGGGGCCATGATCTGTGCCTGCAATTAATTTGGAGCACAATGAATCGTATTAGATTAGAATAATTATTTATTTAGAGGGATCATTGGTTAATTATGGGCAATTATTTTGGTGTTGTTCTTCTGTATAGGTGTTTATCGAAGGTAGTTATTGCTGTAACCATATATGTTGTTGTGAACAGCTATCGAAGGTTATTTCAGACGAAATTGTGTCTTTTGGAGAACTAGGAGGATTGATCCCTTTGAAGAGTATCTTAGGAGGGTCAGTTCCCTTGAAGTACACCTTTTCTATATTTTTTACCTTCTATTGTTTTATTTGAATTAGGGACACAACAATTAGTATCAGTGCCCATGTTTTTGTGTCATAGAAATACTTCTGGAGATCCATGATGATCTGGGTGATACCAAATAATTGCTTAAGGAAGAAATTGAAGAAAATTGGCATATTAGAGATTGCTTGAAGAATGTGGTGGAGGAACAGTAGCAATTTGTTGAAGGCTTAGGAAATGTTCAGGAGATGATTGACGAAGCCATTGAATTTGGAAGAATGATCATTTTATATTTATGGCTTCTCTATTCAATGTCATCAATATTTGTGGAAGCAAGAAGGAGGTGTCAAAGCTTGAGATAATGGCTCATTTTACAAGAGTCATCATCCTTTTTTAGTGATGAAGAGTTATCCTATGGAAATTCTGTGAAAATGAGGATGTTGGTAGGCTACCTCCATTGAAGCACAAAGGGTCATCCTAGAGAACAAGGTTGATTTGAATAGGGTGGAATGTTATAAACTTATTTACAAGATATTAGATTAAAATTATCATTAGGTTTAGGATTAATGGTTAGTTGTAGATATATTTTAATAACGGTCTTGTGCATCGGTGGTCATATGTGGTTATCAAAAGGTAGTTATTGCTATGATTATGTACGTTGTTATGAATGTCTATGAAGGAGAGGAAAGCATATACCACATTGTGTTTAATAGCCAGAGGATGGAATACAAAAGTCTAATCAAGAGAACTAGAAGTAAGAATTTTACTCTATAGGTAGGACATTGATCAGGAGTTATAATTTTGTTATTCTTATTGATTGGTCCTTTGCTCTTTTGTTGATCTCAAATTTTTCATGGAATGATCCAACATCCGATAATGGTTGATTATTTGGAGAAACTTTAGTGGTGATAAGTTGAAATAAAATGGCTTGAAGTTTCGTAAGTTAATTTAAAAAAATTCTTGCTTATTCTTTTAATCAATAAGCTTCTTCTTTGAATCCTTCATCTATTCTAGCCGAACAATCTTTATATGGATGAATTTACTTATGGTGTCAAAGAACTCCATCATCTCTGTTATCACTGCAAACCATGATTTCAGAAATAAGATTGCAACTTAGAGAGAGAATAGTATAAATATGAGAAGTCAAACTAATATATGATGCCAACACTATAACTACCCTTGTCTATCAAGTGGAGCCCAACATTATATTCCAGGAGATAAAAACACTATTTTTTCATTCATCAATTCATGACCTACTGCATGATGTTATATAGACATATGACTCTGCATATCCCTTAAATAATACATGACTACTCCTTAAAAGATGCATTCAATAATTGCCTTAATAGACTTGAGGAGATGTATGCATGAAGTATATTTGACAAAGTCTTAGAAGCTTTAATGGGCACATTCCATATTTAAGAACATAGATTCAAATCTCCTTGAGACATCTTATGATATGTTGAGATAAAATATTGCCTCAAGTATGACCATCCTGCTATCGGCCCAGCATCCTAGTTGATGTGTCCTATAATGTCCCTTGACCCAAGTGCTGAGGTAGGGTGGGATGATGATATATTGCGTTTCATTGAAAAACTATGATAGCCCCATTCATGGGATTTAAAGCCTTATTTGTGAATACATATTAGATCTTATTTACTATCCATCAAATACCTAATAATTATTACTCAACTAGACCTCTTAAATTAAACTAAAATATAGGCTAGTCATATGTACTCTCTAGAATGAACTGATATGATATATCCAGTTCATCACTACCATATTAGAATTAATATTAACAGTGAATGAATGTGTATCAGATTAAAGAAGCACTATGAATATAGTTTCTCAGTTTCAGGACATTTATAGTTTAGTTTGGAGTGCATAGTGATCTATAAATACACTCTGTGTTTGAGACAGATTATATTTTTCAATCCAAGACTAATCCTCATAACTTCGACTCTGGTTGGACTAGATTGTTTGCGGGTGAATTCCAGATCAGAAATAGGCCAATCCAATCCTCTTGCAGCATTAGAAACAATAGGCTAGAAAAGGCATAGTTAGGAACGAATGATAGAGAGAACTTCATGAGCACCAATTGTAGATACAATGAAAAGATACCATTTATGAATCTCTGGCCATTTTCAACACAAGCTGAACTAATGAGAAGGGTTTATTGGCCAATGTTGCATGGACATGAGTACAATAATTGGATTTAGATACCAATCAAAGTGTTTGACTTGATAAGAGGGAAAAAGTTAGATATGAGGATATTGAGGTTTATTATACCTCTAAATATTGTTTTGTTTAAATATTAAGAAGAAATATTAAAGGATATTTTTTTTGGTTCAGAACTTTCAATATTCATGTTTTTCATTTGAATATCTTACTTGACCTAAGGAGAAAAGAAAAATAATATTTTACAAAGTTGTTTGAATTCTATATCCTTGATCGATCTCTGAAAAGAGCAAATACTCAGTCCTAACATCAAAATAAAATATTCAACTTACTGTTAGAGGAGATTTAACTCTCTTTTGGTCCTTAAAAGAGGCTTTCAAAGAACTTCGTTAATATCCAATTGTTTGATACGTATCTTATCCGGATATGTATCCAATATGGATTTTGGAGTTGGACATGAGTGTCCAGGTAATGCAGGTCTTGAGTTGGGTTGTCCAAAAAGAGGTCTGTCTGCTGGGATTCAAATACGCCTACCATCTTGCAGTATTTAACCTTGGATTGGAATGAAGTGCAGATGAGAATTCATAATGTTGATCAAAGAGGAATAAGAGAAGACTTTAGTTTTTATGTTTGTCTTTGTTTATTGATGGTACAATAGTGCATGTAGGGATACTGATCCTCGTTGTTGTGTATCTTCATTGTGGCAGATATTCTGCATCCTTTGTTTCTGAGGAGAAAATATCATCAAGCGAGTATGCTACGAGTATTGCAGGTAATACATGAAAATTAGTACTATCTTTTGGTGATTCAATAAAGATTTCAATGTATCATCCAGTTTTGAAAACTAAGCAAGCCAAGAAAACCTGAAATGTCTAGGCAGTGGCTGTTAAAGAATTATTTATATCAAGTATGTAAATCATTAAACCACGTCATGATCTCTAAATGTCTATGCTTACCAGGTTGCCACACTCAGTAAATACTAGAAGCTGATATTCAACTTCTAGTAGGATCTTTTGCATCCCACCTAGTAGGTTTTCTAACAATTCTGCTCATGAATAGGTTTGAAGTTGAAAGAGACCTCAAAATTAGGCCCCCGTCCAGAGAAAACCTATTGAGATTTATGAATTCGAAAGGTATTTTACCTCAGTGCACTGTACTAAATGCTTTAAATTCTAATATTTTGGTTAATTTTCACATAGAAATCATATACTATTTCAAAATCTGTGGTATTGTTATACTAATCATCTGTACTTGCTGTTGCCCGATATGCTGACTACCATTGTTTTCATGGAAAATTCAGCTGTCCATTTTGTCGAAAGGTAATGTCATTTCTCCAATATGTCAAATAATAAAAGTTACTCATATTATTTGGTTTGTGGTTTCGACACCATTTGTTTTGGGGGTGATGGATAGACAAAAGAAATGGTTGCCTTGCATTCTTCTACTGAGGCACATTTTCTGGTTGTTTATCTCTTCTTCTGCTGCTGATATTTTGTATCTTAATTAATATCTTGATAATTATTCAGGTCAGGGAGATTGTGAGCATATTAGATCTTGATGTTTTGTTTTATCCTTGCCCGAGAAATGGTCCCAACTTTCGTCCAAAAGTTTTACAGATGGGTGGAAAAGCAATTCCCTTACATGGTCTGGTAACATTCCTTAAACTTTTTGTTTCTACTTAAGATATTAAATATCGAAGGATGATACCTAGCTTTTCTCCATTTTCATGGAGTGAAAATAATATATCACTGAAATGGACCTGAACAGTTCCTTCTATCCCAAAAAGAAAATGGTTACAAATAACATAACATGATGTTATTGTTGCAGTATTTTCTTCTGCAAAAAATCTCTTTTTTTTTTAAATAAAAATGTCTTAAGGTCAGTTCTGGCTTGTGTCACTTTCTGTCTTTGTGAAAGAAAACAACTAGATGATATTTTTTCAGTATATTAAAACCTCTTAGCCGGACTATGACCATGTTGGACAGCAGTGTGAGATGCATGCCATGTATTATGGTATAGATGTGGCTTTTTGTAAACTGACGCTGTCATTTTATCTTGTGATACACTTCTTTTGAACCTCTTCGTGACTGTTCCATTTTGTGATATTATTAATCACCAGAAATAGTACTATATACAAGGACATGGAACAAATATTTTCTTTCAATCCTTAGATCTATACCTTTGTAAAGCCTCATACATTTGTAGTTATTGGGTTTTGTTATTTGTACTTGTATATGGTGCTAAATGATCTAATTTTCATTGCAGGTGGATCCAAATACAGGGATTGCTATGTATGAATCAGATGACATAATAAAATATCTGGTCAATAAATATGGTGCACTTCCTTTTACCTTTCTTAGGTTTCTTCAAGTTCTATATTTTACCATCATTTTTTCATTTAGTCTTGAGAGAATTTATTTGCTAATACAATTAGTCACGACATACTGATTCCATCCTAAATGATGAAATGCTGTAGCTTGAGAGGATGATTGTTTTTCTTCCTTTGTTTGTAATATCTAAGAATTTCCTTTCTTCAAGTGGGACAATTGTAAATAGGTGTACTTATTCCTATGATGATCTGATTTGGTTTTAGAATTCTTTATCTATTTTTCTTTTCTTTTTTTTTTTTTTTTGGGGGGGGGGGGGGGGGGGTGGGGGGTGTTGGTGGGAAGGAGGGTGTATTTTCTTTTCTCTTAACTTTTCTGGAATAGGTAAAGAGACAGATCAATTGTTTTAATATGCCTCTAGTCTGGATGCATTATTGCACTTATATTGCTGATTTTCTCTGTTCAGGTGATGGAACCACTCCTCTGATGCTGTCGCTTGGCCTTCTTACTGTAAGCTGTGTAAAAATGTATCTGAATAGTCACCTTACTGGTATTTCTAAAACATGGTTAGTAACCAGGCTTGTTTTTCTTCCTTTTTGATTGGTACTTTCTACAGACTTTAACTGCAGGGTTTGCAATGATTGGTCGAATGGGGAAGGTAAGAATTGTTCGACCTTCTATTCAGCATATTGGTATGCAGACTTTCTATTGCATGTGTTGAAGACAAACCAACATAAAATGCTGTATTACTAAAGTTTTGCTAACAGCATTATTTCATTATAATGGAACCCCACTGAAATTGTTGTTAACTATTATAACAGTTATGATGACTGTTATTTGCCCCATAATATGAGATTGGAATCAGTTGTATTAAAAAATGATGTTATAATGATAATTATATAATGGAATTAAAATCATGGGCAAAAACATAAGAATGATGGTGTTATTGTCCAAATACCATTCACTCAATAAAATATTTGACAGGTGGTACATACTTTGTTTTTTTTGAGAGGATCAGTACAAAAATTTAAGTTGCGAATTAAAAAAAAGCCATTTTAATTAGGAAAAAGAGTGCAAATGTTAACAGCCACTATTTCCATTATATATCGACTGTTATGACTTTATTATGATAGTTACGTTAAACCATGATTTTATGGGAACATTCAGCTTGGTAGATTATATCTAACCACCTATATTTTATGCTTCTCTTCACACAGGGTTCCATGTATGCTCCTTCAAAACTCCCTCCTGTTCCCCTTGAATTATGGGCATATGAGGTCAGATATCAGATACAGCATAGATATTCAATTGATTCATTAATTTAGATTATCAAATATAATTGTGTTTTTAGATATCTTTTCAATCTAATTTGAAATTAATGGAGATATGTTTTACTTTTGCAGGCTTCACCCTTTTGCAAAATTGTGCGTGAAGTTTTAGTTGAGTTAGAGTTACCCCATGTACTTCACAGGTGCATTTTTTTTATATCTTTGCCAATTTATGTACTTTCATGCAGAGATTAATTGTTGATGTGTTGGTCTTCATCCAGCAATAGAAGTAATGAAAATTTTGAGGAACTCTCCAATTTCTCTCTAGATTTTATCAAGAGATCTTTTCTCCCTTATTTTATTTTGGTTCTGTGCATAACATGTCGTCGTTTCCTTACCCTTTTTTGGGTTGGGGATGGGAGTTGATTTATGATTAGTTCATTGAGTTTTCTTAACCAGGTCCAAGTTTTGCAAAAGTCTGCATACCTATCAAGACATTAATGAGCATTTCATAATATATTTTTCTCAAAATAATTAATGTTAGTATCAATATTTTCCTGATTTTATCCCTTTTTTGAACTCATGCTATGCCTTATATTATGGTAGTTAGGCATATAACAATACTTTCCTGGAATTCCAACTCTCCTGCATTCCATAATCCATACACAATGTTATTTCATGCAGGCTATCTTACTTTCAGAAGCTAAAAAGGATCCTTCTATTAACAATTGGATGATAATACCCTTTGAGGCTACACTAATACCTACATTAACACTGAACACACTATGGTAGATATAGTTAGGGTAAAATTTAGGACATGTTCCATCTTTTGAAATAATGTTTAATCTTCATTATATTTTAAAATATCTAGAAAAAATAATAAATCACATGATACATTCATATGTCTAGATAATGTGATATATGACTTTATGTTCCTAGCTACAAAGACAAAATAAAAAAGGAATATCAAGTTAAAGCTATCAAAGGAGTGTTTGGTAAGGGGTGATCTTTGAAATATCACCGATGGTCTTAGGATATTGATAAAATCATCCTATTTGCTATCCTTATAATCTATGATTACTGTGAGATTAGATTATTGTCCAAGAGAGTGATCTTAATCCTACTTAAGGGGTTAAAAATATTGGATTACAATAGTGATAGTTATCTGCACCAAAATACTTAATCAACTTTATCCTTATATTTATTGGTCTCTCCCCTATATTGTAATATAAATAACTATATAATGTATAGTGTATATTATTATAATTATACAATAATATATGTGTAGTATTATTAATAATATTCTAATCTTATATTATAATATAATTTATACATAATATGTTATAATAATATATATATGTAATATATTATGTTATATAATAATCGTATTGTTATATAATATAATATATAATAATATATTATGGAAAAAAAGTTTTCTAAGAGTATTTATTGGTATTGCATGCGAGGTGATCTTCTATTCCCACAGTACACCAAATATATTGATTTGTGGTCACTGTTGATCTTTGATTATATTTGAAATATCTTATACCAAATTGGGTGATGTTGGATCATTAGTGATCCTATCATTAAGGAAAAGTAGCATGGTGATTCACCAAACGGCCCCCAAATGTATTATTCCTTGAGTTTTCTTAAGTTTGGAACATGATAATCCCATGCATGCATGTAGTATTAGGTTTATGGCTGGTCAATATGTTATGAGTATGGTAAAAGTTTCAAGAATTGCACACGTGGAAAAAACTAAGTGATAAAGGTCTAATCATAATTGATTTTGGTGAATCTTTTATGATGCTGCATATCTAATGAGAGTAGTGTATGATATGTTCTTTTAAAAGCTGGAAATATGAATACATTTTTCTTAGCTTGGTAAAATAAATAAGGTGCCATTATTTTGGCTATCGATTTCCATCTTTGCAACAAATCTTAAATTGTCTAGTTTGGTATATAACAGCATAGAAGAAAAGGATATGGCATCAGCCTATATCTCGTTATTATTGCATTCTCATATAATTGGTCATGCCCCTGTTAACGAGAGCATGATCGGCTATGCTTCTAATTGATTGAGGTCAAGAAGGGATATGAAGCCTTCGATTTTTGTTAGAGATTAATTCCGAAATAATTTGAAATCAACTATTGATTATGCTCTCTCTCTCTCTTTTTGGAATCAACTATTGTTTGGTCCTAACGTAATGCATGAAAGTATAATGTGCTCCCTGAACTCATGAAGAAGGGTGACTGACGTTATGTTGTTGTTTTCTTATTATTCTTTTCTTTTCTTTCACTAGTTGAAACATAACTATAACTGGTGATAAAAAGCCTGTTGGGTTGAGACAGATATGTAGGAAGTTCGGTGTGCTATAAACTATCTACTGAAAAGTCCCTGAGATTAGGCAATAATGATATGAGCTGATTAAATAACCAAACTAATAGCTGTACATTATATTGTATATAACATGTCTTAATGCATCAAGTTAGTTGTTCATGTATAAATAATTATCTATCAGTTAGAGTCAAATTGAAATTAGATCAATTGATACATATATTCCTTTCTTTACTCTTTATACATACTTATCTACGTAGTTTGGATGAAATTTATGAGATTTACTATCATCACACAATGTATAAGGATCATATACAAAAACTTTGTCAAAGAAGCAAGAGTTTCAAGCCTGCATAGAAACAAAATACCTTGAGAGTTTCAGGCTTTCATATCAATAAGACTTCGAACTTTCACAAACACAAGAACCTTAAGCATGAAGCTTCCCCTCTTGGGATTCTTCTGCAAAATGAGAAAGAAATGAGCATACTTGCCTAGTAGGTTCTCCAATAACCACAAGTCATTGTTAAAGGTTTTAGGGTGATATTTGATATCATGTTAATGAGAAAAACATAAGAAAAATATTTGTTGAAATGCAGCACTTTTTATCAAATATAATATTGTGGGAGTTTTCAGTTAACCACTAATGGAGTCCTCTTAGGCAAACCACCATTCCCATCTAATTTTTGCACTGGTTAGATTGCCATGCTCTGTTGCCTGCATAAGGAGTAGTAAAGCCCTTTAGAGGTTTATGGTCTTTCACTCAAGGGTTCCAATTTCCTTTTTGCTATTCCTAGTTGATATCCATTCCCATTCCAAAAACCAGTTTTGTACCAAAATTTTCAAGTTCCACATAAGAAATTGTGAAATTTCAGCATTAATTTCTGCAAGAACAAATGATAAAGAACTTTTTTAAGGATTCAAAACCCATTATTTTTCATAAAGCACACCATTCAAAACAAAAGATTATGGTGGAGGGATTCCAACATGTTTTCTTTCACAAAACATGTAAATGAGCCCCAAAACAAATTTGGTAAAATATAGAATATAAGAGTGTGCTCTAAATTCATAAGAAAACAAAGGTTGATTTAGATATCAATCAAAACACATATAATTAGCTAAAACTTACAATAACAAAGCACATGAGTTAAAGAAAAACCAACTTCTAAGTTGGTACAAGCTGAAGAATAGAAATTTCTATGAATTCTTTGGTGAAAAATTGAAGTTTAAGCACTTGGTTGCTAACCCTAGCCTTTCTCCCTTTTTTCCCTTCTTCCCATTTCTTCTTCTTTTTCTCAAAAAATTTAGTTTGAATGGCTGAAGAGAGTCATCCTGCTAACCCTTTGTGGGGCTCTTTGTGGGGGCCACATGTTTTACACTTTCCTTCTTTTGCATCCTAATCTTACACTTAATTAGGGTTAAACTTGGTTAAGAATTAACTAGGATCAGATTAAGGTTAAACAACACAATTAAAATCCCATTAGGGTTGATTAATATCATGCATCAAGATCACAAGCATATCATTTGTTTCTCAACCCTATTCAATGATTGGAACAAAGCAACAAACAAGCTTATCATAGCAAGGAGCTTATAGATATAAGTCAGCTTATGTAAAATTTGCTAAAGAGATAGGAACATACATTTTAACTAAATGCAACTATAAGCATGCTGATGAATCGGCTGGGATCATGGCCATCACATCCTCTACCCCTTTGGGTAATTCCATCCTCAAAATTTAACAAACCTCTAATCAAATAATGTTGGGTATCACTGCAGCATGTCAGCCTCAATTTCAAATGTTTATTATTGTCTTGTGTGAGATACAACATATATCAACATCTCTCTCTCTCTCTCTCTCTCATTTTAAGAGTTGAGATTTAAGAGGAACATGTGAAGAGTATCAGCTGGCATGAAATAATTGGCAGGAAGTGGTACATTTGCTTATTTTTGGTTGTCCTTCTTTCTTTGTAAGTTTATTTTACCAATGAAATATTCAGAAGAATATTAAAGAAGACAATCACTTTTTTGTTTAAGTTATTTTGAAAATTTATGTGCCCATTTAGAATGCAATAGTCTGTCTTTTTTAGCAATTAATTTTGTAACTGATAAACAACAATAATGTCATGCATCAATGTTCTTACTCTTTTATATCCAACTTCAGAACTTTTGTATTCTCAACAAATGAAGTAAATCACATTGTATGAGGGGAAATTAGCTGTCTCATGAAACTAGGACTAAACCTGCAAAGCTTTTGAGGCTCAATTGCAAAATCTAGATTTAAATATAATGATGTTCCTGTACCAATAAACTGTGTTCCAACTTAGTTCTGTGGTTATAACATTTATTAGAGCTAGTTGTGATGGACAATTGGAATTGCAGCACTGCTCGTGGCAGCCCAAAGCGGCAGAAGTTATATGAAGAAGTTGGACATTTTCAGGTTTTCTGACTCTTGGATATGTTCATCGAAGTTTTCTTTCATTTTTGCATGGTTTTATTTGAGGTTGTTGTCTCAGTGAATGATAATTTACTGATTCTTTCCCAAATGCCCTTTTATTTTTGTAAATTGTGTACAGGTTCCTTACCTAGATGACCTCAACACCGGAGTGAAAATGTTTGAAAGTGCAGAAATTGTAGATTATCTAAGAGCAACTTATGCTCTTTAAGAAGCTCACAGCCATATATATTTTGTATGTATATTATTCTCTTTTATGGATAAGTTCAAATTATGGATTGGTGCTGAACTATAGTATGAGCCTAGGACTTTTTTTTTTCCTCTTGCAACTAGCCCTACATGCTCCTTATGTATAATTCTTATGTTTTACCACAGCATAAATATTTGATGATACAGTTGTATAATGTGCATATTTTGATCCTTCTATTTTCCTGCTTTATAATTTACATATTTCAAACTTTTCATTCTTTTCTCAGGAACAAATTTAGTACTTATGATCAACGATAAGACAGCATGAATTTTAAACTATCTGATGCATCCATCATTCTACATTCATCATAAATGTGCTTCTCTACCTTGGTCGATGGCTGCAAAAGACGGCCTGCTAAATTTATCCCATTGTGGTTGGAGTTTAATGGGGACCATCCCTACTGAATTATGATTATTTTGTGTCCTTTGTGTGTTTTAAATTGTAGCATGTTTTGGCCCATTAGAGGGCCGTGTAGTCTAGGGTTCCTGCATTTATTCTTTGTGGGGGAGATCAATTCATTAAGATGGAGGAGTTTGCAGTAAATCTAAGGCAATTGCACTTTGATCAATGGATTTAAAGCCGAGAGGAACTGCTATGGAGAACTTGGGACCTAAATGCAGTGGTGCTGTTAGAAGCTTGGCCAGGGCATCCAATGTCTGAATCGTCAAGGTGGCAAGGAAGTGCATGTCCTTTGTAACCCTGGGTCCAAGTTGCTCAAGGAATTACACGTACAAATAATGGAAAATGCCCAAGATCTCTGAAGTTAATTGACTAGAAGAAAATTTCTTTGAAATTATTTTATTTTTAGATGAGAAGATGGATGAAGTTAGTAACCAGAGGGATAATTTGGTGATTGACAAATTTCTTGGTGAGGGCTTTTCACTAGATTTTGCTAGAAAAGAAGTAAAGCTTCACTGGAATTTGGATAGAGAATTCAATTCTCTCTCTTTCTCTCTAGGCTACTTACCATTTAATTTAAAGGTGGAGGAAGATAAATTGGTCTTGAAGGGTCCATGGGTTGTTGTGGGTCAGAGTTTTGGTTTAGAAAATCGAATGCCAAATTTCAGACCCGGTAAGGATTCTTTCTGCTATATTTTCGATGCGGCACTTGGTCCACCCAACTTACCAATAGAACTATGGGATGAGAATGCTTATTGAATTGCCTCAGCCGTTTAAGACTCCAAATGATAGGATTGTGAAGCTTAGCAAGACTAGATTTTGTGGAAAAATGGCTTGAGAATTTTATTATATCTATATGAAAAAATTTACAATTCATTCTACTCTATATACAACTTTCTATTACACTAAATAAGGAAAAAAAAATTTAGCTGATTCCCTTAACGATAGATTATTGACCCTGATTTTCTCTAGATTATTGACCCTGATTTTCTCCACTAAACTTAGAAAGATTATTGACATTTCATTCACTAAACTTGAAAAGATTATTGTCCATGATTTTCTCTAAATTATTGATTCCCTCCACTAAACTTTCCTAAAAATCCTTCTAAGATTGCTCATCCGAGATTTCCTATAGGTTTGCCCTTATTTGAGTTGAACATTAATATAGACCAATTAAACCAAGGATAAGAGTGTGAGCAAGAGGGAAGATGAAATGGTAAAAATTTTCCTATAAATATCCACGTGAGTTGTGCTATATTTGTTGGCATATAGGGCATCTTCCATGTGTTTATTCTAATGCCTCCAAGAAGGATGGCGAAGAATCCTCCAAGCCTTTGTATGGTCCTTGATTAGGGCATCAAAGGTACTGGCAGCTATTATGGCACGTGAGCAGAAAAGCAAAGAAAGTGGTATTCAAAAAATTCCCCTTCTAAGTCAGTACCAGGTTCAAATCATATGGGTTCCTGTTAATAATATGGCTGAAAGAAAAACCACTATTGATTAACTAAGGTATCATTGTCCTTATGGAATTGCTATGTTATTTTATAAACTTCTCAAATGGGTGCAGGTTAAAGAGCAAGAAGGATAAAGGAGATGATCTCTATTAAAATGAAAACTTCAAAAATCTCCATGTAGCTTTGGGATCTGTATAAAGTACTTGTAGTTGAGTTTGATGGGCTAGGAGAAATGGTAACTGATGTAATGTCTACCTCTAATACCAAGTTTGTTCTTGGTTCCTTATCGATCCTTTTTTTAAGGATAATCACAAACCTACTCCTTGCAATGGCTGCCTAGTTGGAGAGAAGGGATGAATAAATTAGATATTTCATTATAACATATTGAATTAGGGATGCATAAATGAGATATTTCATTATGACACCATCAAATTTACCTGATGGAAGATTTTTTTTCCTTTTTCTTTTATATATGGCTCAATGGCTTCTGATGAACTTAAGAATTCATTGTTAAATACCCCAAGATATTGGAGTATCACAAATGCAAAAAGAGAAGCATGCCCTAAGTTACGTCAATAAATAAAATAAGAAAATAGAAGACAACGTACATAATTTACGTGACATTAATGAAGCAAGAATGCAAAATGACAAGGTGAACATGAATCTAGTTTAAGGATAAGGAGGTCCATTGGCATATTGATTTGAATTTCTCTTGTTTAATAATATGGAGTTGAATTTGTCCAATTTAGATTTGAGCTTGTCTAGTTTAACAAGATGGATGTTGGCTTGATTTAGATAATCCCAATTATTTTTAGCATAGAAATCAAGCTTGAATTTAACCAAGGTTAGAGAACTGACACTATATTGATTTGAGAAGGATCATAGGTTAACCCTAGCTTTGATATGACTAAAAGTAAGAGGGCAAACTATGGTCTGAACTTGACCATAGTTTGAGGAATAATCTTGAGTTTGAATCGAATAAGTTAGAGAACTAACCCTACTTCGAGATCGGACTAATGTAGGCCTGACTTAACTAAGGTTAGAGGACTAACCTTGGCATGAAGGTGACTAAAATCAAAAGACTAACTCTAGCTTAAACTTTACTAGAGTCAAAGAACTGACCTGATCACATTAAGAAGAGGCTCTAGAGCTTGAGTGGTCAAGTCAATCACCGTTTCATATGACTTGGTTCTAAGGTCCAAATTTGGTATTAAACCGGTTCCATGGTTAGAGTCAGAGGACTAGCCTAGTTTGGATTTGATTAAGGTCAAAGGACTAATTGGATTTGGTTTTAGCCAAAGTTAGACGACTATCTCTAGTTTAAATTGGAATAGCTTAGATGATCAACCTTAATTTGAACTTGAAAAAGGTTGGAGGATTAGCCCTAATTGATTTTAGCCAGAGCTAGAAATTGAATCTAGTTTGAAATTGACTAGGCTCAAAGAGTAGTCTTGACCTAGATTTGAGAAGGGTCAGATGGCTAGACATAATTTGATTCAAAAGCACCTTGATGATCATCCAATATTAGATGCAAATATGGCTAGGTCCAAATTGAGTTGAAGATTTGGGTTGGCATAGTCAAAATGTTATAAGTCAAGAATCCAAACTAGAAGACTTGGCTTATTCTCACTTCATTTTTTTTAAGCCCATGCTTAATATGATGATACCTGTCTTTAAGAGGACAAGCTCACATGGTTGAATGTAAAGAATTTGGACAACATGAAAAAAATTCAATTTGGATTTATAAGGTCATAGGTCCACTAGTTTGATCTGAACGTAATTGAGTTTTCGGAGGCTAATATCTGATACTTGATGTGAGGAGCCATTTCAGAAATAATTTCTGGATCAAGCGCTATAGGAGGGCAAAATATGCAAGCCTTGACACTTTGGACTCAACACCATTTTAATTCTCAATTTCATGGTTGTCACGAGTAAATTCATTTGAATTGCATGAATTCAGATAGATCCATAAATGTCTAAATTGAATATAGCATGCTTTATGAATTAGACTTGCTGACACTTCAACAAGGTAACTTTCAGTTTTAGTTGGTCTAACCAGGATCATTTGACATTTGAATCCTTGGGCACGTAGAAAAGACGATCTGTATTGAACGCATTTCTGCTTGGACTTCCAAATTCTTTTTACAGCTTGATGAATTAAATATAGTAGTTGCATCCAATTAAGTACTGTATATTGCATCCAATTTAAAGCATGCCATAGATGCTTCAGATTGAAAATTAGCTTCATCTGTGTGGACTTAATTGATTCAACGGCTAAGCACTTTTGGAAGGAGGACACTTATGACTGGATTCCTTTATGTTTGATGTTTGAAACCTGAATATAAGCTCATGGTTTGAGACTCGTAACCTTAACCAAATTCTGAGACTTCTTGATTTGAAATCAGGTTTCAACTTCTTAAAAATCTGAAATTTGCAACATCCTTGGTTTGGAGCTTAGTTCTAACTTATGAAAAAATTTTGAATTTTCTTAATTCATATGTAGAATGATGTTATATCAGACTCATTATTGCAGCTTATTAAATCTGAAATCTGATGGTCGTTACCCAAGGCCATGCCTCGGAGATTCCTTGCTTAAAAATCTCAAATTTAGATATGTTTAAAGTCAAACATGAAGCAGGCTATCTGAAAATTTTCAGACATGAAATCAGGTCATTTTATTTCTCAAACATGATAATCCAAGACAGCCAGAAGGCCTCAGAGCTTATGGTTTTAACCTTAAACCTGAATTCTTTTTCTGAAGCCTAAGAAATGTTCTAAGAAATGTCTTTTGTAGTCCATGACAGAAATTTTCAGCCATCAGTTTTAGGTTTGGAATATAAACCTGAATCATGGATGTCTAATGCACAAGACTTCAACTAGATGACAGACGCCTGGGACATTCAGTGGGTTACATGGTTCAATATTCCCCTTGGCTGAGGCTTACGATCTCAATCAAAACACAAATCTGAGTTCTGAATTTTTGTGATGCGTCGTGGGTCTAGATTTTCTTCTCTCATAATTATTTCTAGTTCCAGTTCTATTTCTTTTTTTTTTTAATAGTTCTGATCCTCTAGCTCTTGTTTTATTTGTTCTCTTCTTGTTCTAATTCTCTTTCAGTTATTTAGTTGTAGTGTCAGTTCTAATGCCTATTTTTCTTCTGATAGCTCCAATCCTTTAGCTCCAGTTTTATTTGTTCTCTTCTTCTAAATATTACTTGTTTGTTTTATTTGTTCTCTTCTTGTTCTAATTCTCTTTCAGTTATTTATTTCTACTGACAGTTCTAATGCTTATTTTCTTCTGATAGTTCCAATCCTTTAGCTCTAGTTTTATTTATTCTCTTCTTCTAAATATTAATTGGCCTTTAAATTCTATTTTACTTTCTAGATTGATTGGCTTCCATTTCCAGTTCTCTTATATTGTTCTACACTAGCTTCACATGGGATAGGGGTTTCCCTTACCTGCATCATTGACATTAATTGTGTACATGGTGCAAGGGAAATTACTAGCCTTTTCCTCCTAAATTGATGCAGGTCCAAGTTATCTGACTAGTTTTGGATGTCTATCTTTCAGCAAAATGATGGAAATCCACCACAATATTTCAATGACAAATGAAATGAAGTACAAGCCAAAGCCAAGACAAAACAAAGTGAAAAAAAGAAAAGAAGAAAAGGGAAAGAGAGCTCCTAAGGGCGGAAAGATCAAATCCAAGCAATCATACAATCCAAAACAGCAAACAACTCCCATTCTTTCTAAAGAACAAATGCAACTTAATCGGAGCCCAAAGCTCAGTCCCTAAGCCTAGACAACCAAGCCAACCTAAAAAGAGTAATAGTAGTTTCGCTACCCTATTAAATTGAAGTTTCGTTCTTTGAATCTCCTATCATCCACCTCCTGGCATCTGATCCTTTGACTACCCTACCAACCAGTTCAACCCTGTTGAACCAACTACATGATGACCCAGAAATGCTCACTGCACCACTATGATCTCCCTCGCTCCGAAGTTTTTTAAGGCCGTCACTAGATGCCGTGCTTCGTCTAGACTAGTAGGCCTTATTTCGCTGCAGCATAGCTCCAGCATCATCCAATCTCCACGACGACATCCATCCTAAGGCCTCCTCCCATTCCACTACCGCTATCACGGCACCTCCCTCTATCATCTTACTTTACTACCACGATGCCCATGGTTTGATGGCAGCTTCCTCTTTCTCTTTCATACAAATCATTGTTCATCTTCCCTCGTTGCTTGTGCTCCACTTTCACAGCTTCAACCCGAAAATATGCGGCCTGTGTCACCATTATGGCCTCCTTGTGCTCGCCGCCATGTCTCCTCAACCGTGCTTGCCGCAACAGTCTCACCTTGATGACGTAATGACTTCATGCATGGCTTCCATCACCATTGTGGCTTGCCTTGACTGTTCCAATAGGAGGATCAGAATTAGAGGAACCTGTGATAAAATAATTTGGCTAGTGATAGCAGTCTTTAGCTAGTGATAGCAGTCTTTAATATATTGAGCTGCTTAGTCATAGTAGTCATAGTAACTTTATTTTGGCTCAAATAATAGTTTAATAATAGTAGCTATTTGACTAGCGATAAGTTCGAATATGCCATGTTGACGCTCTCCAGGAAGTTTATAGAGAGATTACAACGTGCACAGTTTATGGAAGTGAAGTTGCATGCTAGAGTAATTTATAAATTCATGCTTATAAATTCAACTAACTCTAAATCCATTCATCTTTCTGAATGAGTTTATAGTATATGTAAGCTTATATCATACTTGTATTTCTTTTTATTTTCTTTTGTAGATTGGAATCGAGATTGTCATAAAGAGCTATGTATTTCTACCGCCTCTTAACGCTAGGAGTTCTTGTGAGTAAAGGTCTATTGAATATAGTAGGAAAGGATGCATCAGGATATACATTTTGAGAAGTATAGGTTAAAAGAGCATATGCATATTAAGAATCTTTGATAAGGAGAAAGAATCATTTAAAAAAAATATTATAGATGTTGCTATAGAATTTCGTTCTCCAACCTGGGGTTGAGGTGTCAATGCACGTTAGGATTCAGGTGTCATTCTTTTGTCCTCGCGGATCTGCAAAATAGCGTAGTCGCAGGGAAGAAGGTGGGCGGTCCCATGAAGGATCCTTCGATACCCAAGTCAATGAAAGATTCTTAGCTTCAGATGTGAGGAGAATGTTTTCTGAAGCGAAGAGTAAAGAGGGGGTAGAGTTCTCACAGAGACATTTCTTCTTTTCTAGGGCTTTTGGCCCAATATTTGAAGGGAGAAAATCTGGCAATACCTGACTTCCGGAGGACTGTTGTGGAAGTTGAGATATATAAGGCCGAATTGGCGTATACCTTATCAGGAGAATTCGTGATCTCGCAAATCACAAAGAAGGGGAGCCATATCAAGCTCTTATTTCTGCTTATGGATGATCGTTTCAGAAGGAGTTTCAAGATCTTTGTGATTCAGCGATTTGATGGCCGAGATATTCGGCGCAAGTCGAGGATCGGTCAAAGGAGAGGGTCGGTGGAGTATACTTTGGCTCATGAGGGTTGGTTGTAATCCTAAGGTGGGCCTGATTCGTCTGACCTTGTCAGCTAATTTATGCGGAGATAATTTTACCCTGCATCGATAGATATTGCTAGAAAGTCAATGGCATGGCCTTCAACTTGTGTACTATTTTAGATATTTACCTTATTTTATGTACATGAAAAGGTTTCAATTTGAGAAAAAAATATTCTTCAATTGTAAACTAAATATTCACTTTGATAATTTTGCAAGTGGACCTTTTGAAGTCTAATTCACACAACATTTTTAAGTCTGGATAGATAATTAATAGCTTAATTATATAAGCAGTTGCTATCAAAAACTCTACAGAGTTTGTGTTAGGATATTATCTTTTGAATGTTAATTGGTCAAAAACTATGTGAAATTTGAACATATTTATGAAGATCAATTTCAGTTTTTTTGTTTTATGAATTTTAGTTTTTAGTTAAATATGACTTATATTTAGATATAATTGAATGATGTGATGGAGTGTATTTTTTCCTAAAATAGCTATATAAATGTAGCTATTCCTGTGAACATGTTTGAAATATGTTACAAAATGTAATACTTGCAAATAATTATTTTATACCGGTTGTAATAGTACAAATGTTGTATGTCATACAACTAGCATCATATGTCTACTACTTTCAAAAAAACTAGAGGTATTTAATAGCTGTTTCAAATGCCACAAAGAAAAAGAAAGCTAAAAATATATATTGACTATTTTTTGATAGCTTTAAGCGCCACCAAAACTTCTTTTTAGCAGCCAATACAATTTTTATGTTAATTTTAAATACAAGCAAAAAGCTTCTACTTATATTGAAAATGCTAACTAAAATATTTCAAATTTAATTAAAATGATTGCTACAGTATTATTCTTGAAAATTATAAATATCCATTAAAATATTTCAAATTTAATTAATATCATTATTACAATATTATTTTCAACATTTATAAGTGCCCCAAATTGTAGTGATGGCATTCTTAGAGTACCAAGGAAAGCCCAATAAAAATACCGTAAAAGATCATATTTTTATTGGCATTTTATGAAAGTAATGGAAATAAATTCCTAACTTAACTTTAAGTAGCATTTATTTAGCATTTAATAAAAATGTTGGCTTCGAAATGTCTAGCATTTTTTTCATCCTTTTGCAGCATTATTAGAATGTTAACAAAAATAATTTTTATTATAATATAATATAATAGAAATTCTGTGTTAGGGTAATATAATTTTCTAAATGTCTAGCATTTATTAAAGAGTTATCCATAGGATAACTCTTGTAAAAAGAGTTTGTGTTATAATATTATCTTTTGAATGTTAATTGGTCAAAAACTATGTGAAATTTGAACATATTTATGAAGATCAATTTCAGTTTTTTTGTTTTATGAATTATAATTTTAGTTAAATATAACTTATATTTAGATATATTTGAATGATGTGATGGAATGTATTTTTCCTAAAATAGCTATACAAATGTAGTTCTTCTTGTGAACATGATTAAACATGTTACGAAATGTAATACTTGCAAATAATTATTTTATACCGGTTATAATAGTACAAATGTTGTATGTCATACATCTAGCATCATATGTACTACTGCTTTAAAAAAAACTAGAGGTATTTAATAGCTGTTTCAAATGCCAAAACAAAAAAAGAAAGCTAAAATTATATATTGACTATTTTTTGACAGCTTTAAGTGCCACCAAAACTTCTTTTCTGCAGCCAATACAATTTTTATGTTTTTTTTAACTACAAGCAAAAAGCTTCTACTTATATTGAAAATGCTAACTAAAATATTTCAAATTTAATTAAAATGATTGCTACAGTATTATTCATGACAATTATAAATGTTTATTAAAATATTTTGAATTTAATTAAGATTATTATTAAAATATTATTTCCAACATTTATAGGTGCCCCTAATTAGAGGTGGGCACCGGGCCATGCCGGCCCATAAGGGCATGATAAAAAAAATATTTTTTTAATAAATTAAAATTTATTGAAAATAAAGAAATTTATTAATATGAAGCCACTTAATGGTGGGGGGTTTGGCATAGACCCTATCAGTTTATTAATTTAAAATCAAAATAGTATATGAAGGAAGGGGGCTAGGCCTGACCTTCAGAATACAATAAGAAAGGAGAAGAAATAGAGAGGACTCACTTTAACAATTAAAAAAATATAATTATAAAAATAAAGATGACTCACTCATCAGAGTATTTGTGTCAACATCATCTTGCTGGTTAAGTCATGTCCACCTTTCGTCATAAGATGCCATATCTAAAATTTTTAATTAATGAATGCAAAAAAATAAAAATTAACCATAGAAGGAATTGAGAAGAGGATCAGAGGTGAAGGATGGAGTCAGATTTATGAGCTTCCTCTTGTGCTCTCGTCTCTCAACAAGAAGTGACCTTCTTTCTCTTGTACTTCTCAACAAGAACCTCCTCATGTGTAGAACTTGAACACTTGCTAGAGCATTTACCACTTGTCAGAACACTTGCAAACTAAAAATTAAATTGTTAGAGCACTTGCTAGAAAAGAGATAGTAGTAGTAGAGAATGAGAGAAGAGTTAGTTTGGTATGGTGAGAATGAGGGAGAAATGGGCTATTTATAGAAATCTCAAATTTTTTTTTCAAAAATATCCTTCAATATAGCTGTTATATGGCTATCAGGGAGGGGGGTAAAATAGTTTAAACCTCCCCATATGACCGTTTATAGCCATTTCTAGCTTGTTTTCAATGGCTAAAAACGACTATATAGCCATTAGGAGCCGTGTCAGGCATGGCCCACCAGGGGCGGCGCCTGGCCCAGCACGACACAGCCCTAGCTGAATTTTTTTTGGTTGTGCCATGCTCGGCACGGCCAGTGCCCAACATTACCCCTAATTGCAGTCATGATATTCTTAGAATAACAGGAAATCCCAACAAAAATGCTACAAAAGATCATATTTTTATTGGCATTTTATGAAAGTATTGAAAATAAATTCTAACTTAACTTTAAGTGACATTTATTTGGAATTTGATAAAAATATTTGCTTCAAAATGTCTAGCATTTTTTCACCTTTTTTTAGCATTATTTGAATGTTAACAAAAATGATTTTTATTATAGGCCAACTAGTTTGAAATAACGCCTTGCTATGCTATTTTTATTACTATTATTGTATATTAAAAATAATAAAAAAGTCCTAACTTTGTGACTAGCTTTATTGGATCATGCTCCAAACTAAATATTTTGAGCTAGGTATAGCCATATTTTACCCAACCTTGATTAATTAGCTAATAATTTTGTTCCAAATCTAAAATTAAGATGAAAATTGATGCGAAGAAAAATTGTCACCGCATCAATAAATGTGCCCAACAATAAAGGTCAAGTTAACAAAAGGTCGAGTTATCTTCGATTTGGCTGATCGGGTCATGTTTGAACTGACTGGACTACAGTCCAACAGACAGCAAGAGTCGGTCTTAGTGTCGACGTCAGAGTCGATCTCGGCACCAACGTCAGAGTCGGTCTCCTCATTGACTCCAGAGTTAGTGCCGACATCATCGTCGGTCTCGACATCGACACTAGAGTCGGTCTTCGAACCTTGGCAGGGCCAAGCTATCTCAGTACCTCAAAAGGCCGAGCTATCTCTAAACCTCTGCAGGGCCGAGCTATCTTAGTCCCTCGCCAGGATCGATCCTCATTCCTTCAATGTAAGCGCCATTGCTGCCTCAAACCACGTCGGATATCTCGGATGATGAACCATCCCGATCGCAAGGATCGCGGAATGAGCTTCCTAAAACTAAAACGGGAGCCAAATACAACACTCCATCCATGATTAACGGGATTTCAAATTTTCGATAAAGCATCCGTCAGCTTCATCAACTACCGATCCCCGTAACCGTTGGGATTCCGGCTTTCGGATCCCAACTCCCTAAAATGCACCCAAAAAATTAGGTAATGACTCACCTCCTCGGCAGCATACAAATACTAAGTCTCAGGACCCCCAGGTATGCTCTTGAAGGCAATCTAAGTCCAAAAAGAACTCTAGCAAAGGTCCATTGCTCCTGAAAAATCATCTAAAGGAGAAAGATCCTTATGATGGAGCCTTCTCTTATCTGATTGCTGAGATTTTCGTTGATTTGGGCATCGAGGGTCTTTTGCAGGACCACCCTCGTGCTTCCTCGCAAAGACTGCTTTGCAGTCCATTCGGACGGAAGAACGCTACCTGGATCCCGATGTGCACCGCCCCAAGCTAGAGAACGGATTTCACCAAGCATCAGATTGGCGCTAGAAGAAGGGCATCAAGTCCCGTTAAACTTGTAATCAAGGAGACAAGGTTCCTGACAACAACGGATTCCTCAATGGCCAACCGTAAGAGAGCAACCACATATGCTCCTGATCAGGCCACCTCTCATAGGCCTGATCCCACAAACAACACAGCATCGTCGCAGACGTCATCGACTGAGGTTCTTCCACCGCCAGCATCCCGGTCATCCAGGACCAGTTTGCCATGCTGGTCCAACAAGTTCAAGCCCTGTCACAACTGGTGTAGAGGCTTTATGGAGTTTCTCTTCCCGCTACATCACTCAGTAGCTTCCTGATAGAACAGTCACCTTAGTCTTACCAGTGGTCCCTCCGCTCAATCCACTGGAAGCCACCAGCCTCCCGCGATAGCCCGGCCATAAAGAAGTTGAACCGGCACCGCGGAGGAAAGGAGATAGGAGCCTTCCCAGATCCCATCGGGCTCGCTCCTTACATCTAGTATTCTCTCGCTACAACTCAACGCTGTGGCACGATCCTCCCGTCCCGTTTCTCCTACTGCTTAGGATGACGGGGTGCAACGACAACTACCCCCGAAGAACCTATTGGGGCTGGTGCTGTTAAAACGATTATCAACACCAGCTCCTACCAGTTATGACTAAGCGCAGAGAAAAACCGGTTTGAAAGGGTCTGGTGCGAGGGGCTCGCCTTTTCAAATGAGGACCTCAAAGGGATACAGTGCCCCCTAAGATATGGAACTCTGATCACCTCCGAGCAATGAAGACCTTCATGGGATATGGTGCCCCCAGGATATGAAACTCGGATCACTTTTGAGCAATGAAGACCTTCAAGGGATTTAGTACCCCTAGGATATGGAATTTTGATTATCTCCGAGCATGAAGACCTTCAAGGGATACAATACCCTGAAGATATGGAACTAGATTAAACCTCGAACATATTACTAGTGAAGTATGCCTGAACCAAGCCATTTTACTTATTGTAATAAAACTTCACTCTTTGATTCAAATATTTCTTATTGAATAATAATCTTCCTTGAGTTGTGGATGAAAGGCAGGTCTCAACCAATCTTTGAACTACGGGTCCCTTTCTCCGAACCTTGGCAGGGCTAAGTAAAAAATTTTCTCCTTACCTCGGCACGGCCGAGCAACTTTCTTCGAACCTTGGTAGGGCCATGTAAAAAAAAATTTTCGTACCTCAGCACGGCCGAGCAACTTTTTCTGAACCTTGACAGGGCCAAGTAAAAAAATTCTCCTACCTCGGCATGGCTGAGCAACTCTCCGAACCTTGGCAGGACTAAAGAAAAAAATTTCTGTACCTCGGCACGACCGAACAACTTTCTCGAACCTTAACAGGGCCAAGTAAAAAATTTCTCCATCGCGGCGAGATCAGTCGGAGTTATCCAAAACTTAGCACAACTAAGCATTTATTCTTCCAAACTTCGGCATAGCCGATCAGATTATTTTATAACTCGGCGAGTCCGAGTATTCACTATGCCTCGGTCGGCCCAAGAAACCTAACTTTGGCATGCCCAAACCTATCTTGTACCTCGGCAAGCTCGAGAGAATCTATTTGTCGCGATATCTAATTAGCTAAAGTGACAAATATTCAGCAAAAAGAATGCATAATTGAAAATGAAAACTTCATTCATTTAGAATATCATTTTACAAGATTGTATAAGTGCACGACAACATAAAATGTAAGGAAATTTTATATAATGAAAATTTTCTTAAAGTCTACTTGCTGTTACTGCAACGACAATGCTTCAACTGTAGAGGAATGCAAAGAGCGCCTTCAAACTTCGTTGGATGACAAACTTTGGAACTCGGGGCAAGGATATGGAAGGAAGCTTAAGCCAAATATACTTACGTTGTGCTTTCCGTCATTTACCAGGAAGACACTTGATAGATCTTCAAGCATCCCTTCTGGCAAATCAGAGACGACAGCCACCAGGCTAAGGAAATCCTATGGAAGTCATACAAGAGGAGGTCCAGTGAGAACGCTTCTTTCTTGCGTTTCCAGTGTGACCTATATGACTTCCTCCTTTCTCTTCTTCATACTTGTGTGCTGAAAAAGGGATTTCGGGGCCGCCTTCATTGGCGCCTCATTTTTGGCTTCATGGGATCCAACAGAGTCGCTACTTAGCACCCCTTGGACAGCCTGCTTTTCAACAACTCTTTATCCGAACCCTCAAGCCCGATATGAATCTTAAAGAGGAAGACCAACTCTTTGCCTCTGACGACGACATGGGTAAACTCTCCCAGACTCACTCTTAATGGAAGGTAATCCTTCGTCGGGCTATAGGTAGTACTCTCCCTTTCCCTTTTTTTTATAGCTGTCAAACGGGAAGCAGAAGCCAATTAATTGGAAGAAAACTCGGGAACCAAAGCTCATCGACCTCCATACTTCGACCCCCGATTAGGCCACATGTCGCCCATCTGGTTTCCTCTGAGTGGAAAGCTAAAGAGTTTCACCTAGTCCAAGGAGATGGACTCTTTCTGATCCTTAGATTAGACACATGTCATCCTCACACCCGCCCTCGCTGGGTATACGAGGAACCTTTCTTCGCGCCATAAAGCTGAGTAAAGGTATCATTCCTCAATCTCATCCTTCGCGATTTAAATGAAAGCAACCGTCTTCAATTTTCAAAGCATGAATAAGAGCAGAAGGTTGACTACGGAGGAGCACTTGGCACTTGACATGAGGAATGAAACCCTCTGATAGGCCAATCAATATAATCGAACGACAAACCCACATTGGGAATAGAACTCATTGATCGATCAGCTGAAGCCATATGAAGACTCTACTATCTATGCCCGAATCTACGTTTCGAACTAGGGAGTGGGGGCATGTAATGCGGAAAAAAATTATCACCACATCAATAAATGTGCCCAATGACAAAGGTCGAGTTATCTTCTATTTGGCTGATTAAGCCACGTTTGAACTGATTGGACTACGGTCCAACAGACAGCAAGAGTCGGTCCTAGTGCCGACTCCAGAATCGTCTTGGCACCAACATCAGAGTCGATCTCCTCACTGACTCCAGAGTTAGTACCGACGCCATCGTCAGTCTCGATGCCAACACCAGAGTCGGTCTCAGAAGGCCGAGCTATCTTCGAACCTCGGCAGGGCTGAGCTATCTTAGTACCTCGCCAGAATCAATCCTCGTTCCTTCAACGTAAGCGCCATTGCTGCTTCAAACGATGCTGGATATCTAGGAGGATGAACCACTCCGATCGCAAGGATCGCAGAATGAGCTTTCCAAAACAGAAACGAGAGCCAAATACAACACTCCGTCCATGATTAACGAAATTTCAAATTCCCGATAAAGCGCCCTTAGCTTCATCAATTGTCGATCCCCGTAACCGTTGGGATTCCGGTTTTATCGGATGCCAACTTCTAAAATATGCCCAAAAAATCGGGTAACGGCTCACCTCCTCGGCAACGTACAAATACCAAGTCCCAGGACCCCTTAGGTACGCTCTCGAAGGCAATCTAAGCCCAAAAAAAACTCTAGCAAATGTCATTGCTCTTGAAAAATTATCTAAAAGAGGAAGATCCTTTTGCTGGAGCCTTCTTCTCTCATCTGATTGTTGAAGATGTTCACTGACTTGGGCGTCAGAGGGTCTTTCGCAAGGACTACCCTTCGTGCTTTCTGCACAAAGACTATCTTGTAGATCTATACGGACGAAAAAGCGCTACTTGGATCCCGATGTGCACTGTCCCCAAGTCGAAGAATGAATTTTAGTAGCAGTAGAAATAAAATGGAGTTGATCCAGAATCATCCATATCCTAGTCTGACCTGAATTATTTGGGCGGGAATGATTTGATACCACATGATACACGTGTCAACATATCATGGATTGGTAGAAGATTTTAATAGAATGCACATGAAAGTCTCCTCCTCCTCCCTCTCTCACCTAATTAATATAGACTATTTTCCCAAAACAATAGCCGACTAATGCCATGTCCTATGCGAGGGGATTCTTTGACGTCATTATCAGTTACTGTCTAATTGTGAATTTCTGATGACTATAATTAGTATAATAATGCATAAAAAAGATAATAATGTTTTTTTATTATCAGTCATTGCCTATAGAGTTTCGCAAATGTAGAAATCTGTGGTACATGTTTGAATGACCAACTTACGTATAGCCATTCATGTCTGGGTCCCAAAGTTCTCGGCAATTCCTGAATCTTCCGGATCCAAAACTTCTCGCAATTCCATGAATCTTCCGGTTTGAAACTTACTTTTAAATTGAATATGGTGATCCAAGAACTACCTGAGAGAATGGAGCGCAATTGCCCTCTAACTTCTATCTGTTCGTTCCTTCTAATTCCTCTTCTTAAGAGCTCTTTTTCTTTCCCCCACTAATTTTATGTTACAAACGATATTATCCTCTCCCAAATGGATATATTCTTTGTTGAATTATAATAAATATAAATTTTAATCTCAAGTCACTTAGTAGCTTGAACTTTTGCAACTCTTTAGATTGTGCAACCAAACTCTTCATTCCTGCTAAGATAAACACCGGATCTAAAACACCCAACGTCGCCACTAAGGAAATGTTTTGTGTATTATTTTTGGTGCACAAAAATGTATACCACACATGCGCATTGACCGTATATCTGTGCGAATATGTGTGAAGCGCATCGCGATCTAATGAACTATGGTATGCGTACTCGCACATAAATATGCGATCAATGCGCACGTTCGATGTGCGCCTTTTGTGCACCAAAGATGATATACAAAAATTTTCATGCCATGGCCCACGAGGGTTCTAGAAGGTTTGTAACTTGACTCTATCGTTTGTTGCGAGGTATAACTTTGATAATATAATATGCATGAATGATGTATTGTGCTGAGTTATCTAACAAAACGGTTCCATTTTTCCATCAAACACGATGCTCACCTACCGCGCGAACAGTGAAGAGAAGATTCCAATGGGTTGTTGGAAGCCGCGGGCCATTTTGCTCCCGAAAGTGACATTAAAAAGAATAAAAATGAAGAACAAGAACGATAACATCAACGAGTTCAGATCCTCTGTGGTTAATATTTGAAAGGGGGCGGGATTTTCAATTATTATCATTCATGATTGACCTGATGGTTATGATGGATGAGCCCTTTTCACACTTTGCCCTTGTTACATCCATCGAGTTTTAAATTAAATTAGATTTTATTAGAATTAAAATTATTTATTATTACTAAATGTTTAGTTTATATAAAATAGAAATTAAAATCAAATTGATTCTTACCGATGCTATATAATTTGTCTAAATTTTAAAAATTAAAATTGAATATACTAAACTTAACTAAGCCTTTCTCAACTACATAAGATCAGCTACATAAATTTGCTTCCTCCAAAAATCAAATGAAATTTTTAATTTTACTCTTAAGTTAAAAACTTAATTATTTTTTATTTTTTAATATATGTTCTCAATTTAACATTCATTAAGAAATAAATAGATCTAAACATTAGAAAAATAAAAGAAATACCACAATAAAATTATAATATAATAATATCCATAATAGAACATCATTTTGTACAGAAGAATTCTCTTCGTTGAGAAATAAAAGGTCTACTATCCTTGATAGCCGACTTGCCTATAAGTTAAAAGAAAAAGAGTGCAACATTATTATTTTTTGAAAGAACTTTTCTCATTAAAATAGAAAGAATAGATCATCATCATTACTCGAAAAACTCTTTCTTTTAAGAAAGAAAAAATGTTCACTTCACTTAAGAGCCATTCTACCGGTAGACTTTTCTTGAAAAAAATAGAGCAGGATTTCATCATTACTCAAAAGAACCATCTTTGTTAAGAAAGGGAGATATTTACTTTGCTTGAGAGCTGACTTACCTACAAGAACTCTCCTTAGGAGAAAAAGAGAGCAAATCATCATCATTATTTTGAAAACTCTTCTTGCTAATAAAGAGAATGAGATTCACTCTGTCTAATAGTTGATCTATCTAAAGAAGTCTTCTCAAAAAAGAGAGGGAGAGTAGATCAGAAGATAACTTAGAAGAACTCTTCTACTTGAAAAAAAAAGATGTCTACTTCATCCGAAAGTTCACCTTCCTAACAAAATTTTTTATTGGAGAAAAAAAGAATAGAATATCATCATTGTTTGGAAGCACTCGCCTCACTGAGAAAGAAAAGAAGGTTCACTTGGTTTGAGGGCCAACCTACTTAAAAGAACTCTTTTCGAAAGAAAAGTGAGTGAATCATCATTATCACTTGAAAGAACTCTTCTTGTTAAGAAAAAGAAGTAGTCCAATCCATATGAGAGCTAACCTTCTTGAAAAAACTTTTATTAGGATAAAGAGAGAGTGGAGCATTGTTAACACTCAAAAGAACTATCCGCCTTAAGAAAGAGGAGGAGATCCATTCTACCTAAGAGCTGATCTTTCTAGAAGAACTCTCTTAGAAGAAAGAGAGGGCAGGCCATTATCATTGTTTGGAGGAACTATTCTTACTAAGAAAGAGAAGGACATCCTTTTTATTTGAAAGTCAACCTATCTAGAAGAACTTTCTATAGAAGAAAGAAAGAGTGAAATATAATCTTACTTAGGAGAACTTTTTTCATTGGGAAAGAAGAGAAAATCTGTTCTGTCCGATAGCTAACTTGCATAGAGGAAATCTGTTCTATTCGATAGCTAACTTGCATAGCAAAGTCTCATTAGGAGAAAAAAGAGTAAATCATTATCATCACTCCAAAGAACTTTTCTTATTAAGAAAATAATAAGGTCAACTTTGTTTGAGAATTGATATGCCTAACAGAACTTTTCTAAGAAGAAAGAGACAGAACATCATCATTATTCGAAAGAACTCTCCTCACTGAAAAAGAGGAGGTTCCCTCTACTTGAGAGACAATCTACCTTAAAAAACTCTTCCTAAGAGAAAAAAAGTGTCACAGTATTGTCTCGTAGAAGAAATCTCCTATCTAAAAAGAGGAGGTTCACTTTGTCCAAGAGCTTACTGGTCTGGAAGAACTTTCGGAAGAAAGAGAGTGGATCATCTATCATTACTTAGAAAAGCTCTTCCACTGAAAAGGAGGAGTCTACTCCACCTGTGCATTGACTAGCCCAAAAAACCTTTCTTCAAGAGAGAGACGGAGAGGAACATCATCGTCATCACTTAAAAAATCTTTCCTTACTATGAAAAAAGAGGAGGTTTGCTTTGCTTGAAAGCCAACCTGCTTGAAAGAACTCTTCTTAGGAGAAAGAGATCATGACATACTAGTAGAGCTCATCCCTACTAAGAAAGAGAAGAAGGCTTACTTCATTAAGAAATCAGCCAACCTTAAAAAATTCTCCTCAGAGGGAGAGGTAGACAAGCCCTATTGATGGATCCATTCACAATACATAAGCCCTATTGTTGGATCCATTCACAAAGCTCTTCCTATTAAATAAAGAAAGAACTTGTGAAGCCTCTTTCCATCAGAGAATTAGAGAGAAAGACAATCGTAGATGCCTAGAATCGAAGCTAGAAGGAGTTAGGAACTAGAACAAGAGAGAGAAGGTTTTGTAAAGAAGAAACAATATATGGACATTTTAAGCCATGTGTAAGATGGCTCGGGCGATAGACCGATGGAGTGATCGATCGGACTATATTTAAGTGATCAACTAGATGTGCAGCTAATCAGTCTGGGTTGAGCAATTGATCAAACTATATAAACTAGCACAAAATAACAGTGCCGAGAAACCAGCTTGCTCATATTGTACAATTTGTTTCTATTCTAAATTATTAAAAATAAATATTTATATTTACTTAATTTTTTTACAAAAAGTAAGGGAATTTGAATTTAACAAAAATATTAAAAAATTAAAATTTTTAAGGATAAAAAAGTCAACTCTCTCTCTTAATAATAAAATCATAAAATTTTAGAAAATAACACAATAGCCAATAGTGAGTTAAGATATTTCTACTCAAGATAAAATCCTAAAAATAAATGTAGCTTAGGAATAATAAGAAAACAAGATGCTAGGAAAAATTTAATTGAATTATAATTTGTGGGGTTTTGATTAACAATTTGTCAAACTTTTAAGGTTTCTAGACAGAGACAAATTACAACAATCAACTTTATATGAACTTATACTAGCTGATTTAAAGTTTACCTTCATAGTATAGTTAAACCTACTATGATATTTTAAGATTAAACTATTTTTATAGAGTTTAAATTATAATATGTTATTGAATTTAGGGTATTACACTTCATCTCTAATCTCTTCACCTTGATCGCTAAATCCACCTTGGACTTCTCAACCTTAGTGCGAAGGACCTCCATGCCCCTCTTAGCTCATCAAGTTCAAGCAAAACAATCAGAGCAGAATTAGCCTCAAGGTACCTCTTAGAGTAGATTTGTATGCACTAGGTAAACTACATGATGGTGAGGAAGGCTAGGGCTATCAGGTCTAAATTCAACCCTTAAGACAACTACAACCCAAAGGAAGCAGTAAGGTTGTGGGTGATGATGCTACTTAATGCCATGTCCATGCACATGCTGAGGCAAATAAGCCTGGATCTAGAACTGAAACTTAAGTTGGAGGTACACCTAGGACCGAAGTTAAAAAATCCTGGCCAAAAGGAGGATCAGAAACTAGTAAAGATGGAATTGGGGCTAAAGAAGAAAGTGCTGATGTGGATTGACTTGGTGTTGGAGTAGATTAGCTTGAGCTAATGTAACTTAAAGGCAACGAGGGAGGAAGCAAAAAAAGGACATCCCTGAGAAGAAGCTAAGAGATTCATGGAGGTAGAGATAGTTCAACTAGGAGACCTAGATGGCCCCCTAATGTGGGTGCCAACCTCTATGTTGTTAAAGATGTGGGGTTGGACAGTGGATAGCACTCCAACCATTAAAACAATCATTTCTTGCTTGATCGCCTCTATTGATTCTTCTTCATGGAATATTCTTTGATTTGCACCTTGCTGAATGAGAATGATCCATCTTTGTGAAGAGAGAACTAATTAATTAGTGTCGTTACCAAAATCTAAGGAAAGGAATTAACGAATTGAAGTGGCAGGCCGTTACCTTAGGCCTTCCAGCTTGTGAAGATTCCCTAGGAAGAGGAGAGGCCAAGCCTAACATCAGGTTGGCCTCCTTAAAGAGGCTTGAGACCTTGTGATAATCTACCCTTCTCAAAGAAGAAAGCACGACCCCCTCTTCAACATTTAGGTGAGGTGGATCAGGCTGAGCCTTGGCCTACTCCTACCACATCTTATGGTAACACTAGAGTTCATCCCATGAAGTAAAGAAAATCCATTTTTCTACTTATGGATGGAAGATGAAAAGTTAATGAAAAAAGAGAAGTCTTCCTCTTGCTAAGATAATACCACCCTTGTCCTAGTGGTCTTCAAAATGAAGAAGTTTCTAAAAATAGAAATATGATGACTCAAAACCCTTCGGTGCCTAAATAAAGTGATATACCCAAACAGGTGATGCCAAGAGTTCAAAACTAATTGGGATAGAAAAATCCCTAAGTCCTTGTAGACCTCCAAAATAGAAAGGTGAATGGGAAGCTTAAGTCTAGTAGCCAACATATTTATATAAACAATCAACCAGCTAGAGGGAAGAGTACAAGCGACGTCTTTCGATGAAGCCACCCTAAGGCCCCGCCTTTGTGGAAATCATATACTGAGAATTAAAGCTTTCAAGATAGGAATCATAGATTAATAAGGCTTCATTCATAGCTACAAGAAAATGGTGTAGGACCTATAGCAAAGAAGAACTAAAGAAAAGGGATGAACATACCTAGAAAAGGGAGGAGACGCTAAACAAAGTTAGGGTAGAGGCCGGAAGAACTCAAGCACTGAGGAAAAACTCTAGGTAAAGATATAAAGGTAAAGAAGAAACCTAAATTATCTACCTTTAAAGCACAATGAGCACAACCATCATAAGTCAATGAATACAAACCAAATAAATGGTTGCCATGTATCTCACCTCCATAGGGCATCGACATGGTATACAAGGATCAAATCATCCTAAAGTATCCATGAAACTGATGCATGTCTAATGCATTTAAGGATGTGAAATCATCAAAATTTTCATGATTAGAGATCAATAAAATGTCACCATTATGCCATTACTATATGTAGCCATCTAACTCTACCAAGGCCAGTTTCAAACCCAGGTAAAGAGGAGGATTGCGTTAGGTAGCTGACAGCCAACGTAAAACTATGTTAGATCCCCTAAAAAAGAAAAATTCTATAAAATTGCTATTAGACCAGCTATGCTATGGAACAAAGTGTTGGGTAATACTAAAATAATATGTAAATAAATTAAGTGTAATAGAAATGTGCATGTTAAGATGGATATGAGGTTAAACTTTAAAATATAAAATTAGAAATAAACATCTACAATAAATGATAGGAGTAGCCCCAATTGAAGATAAAATGAGAGAAAGTTAATTATGATGGTTTTGATATATACAACGAAGACTTTTAGATACTCCAATTAGAAAGAGTGATCTTTTAACAATCCATGGTAAGAATAAAAGTAGAGGTAGACTTAAAACTAACATGGATAAAAATAATTAAAAAAATATAACTTTATAATTTGAGTATCGACTTAGTCCTGAAGAGAATAGAGTGGAGGAAGCAAATTCATGTAGCCGACCCCATATAATTGGGCAAAGGCTTAGATGAGTTGAGTATATGTAGCCATCTAAAAGAGCTTGGTACCTGGCAAAAGGAAAAGTACCTTGATGCTCCACTTGACCATCCAAGTAGCTTGGCCTCTTAGCTTGGTAAAAGCTATATGGACATTGACTTTTCTGGCAAACAAAATCATAGAAAAGTCAAGCAGCTTAGAAAAACTCTCTCTCATAGAGGAGAGAAAGCTTACTAAGACCCCCTCTTAATCATACAAGAAAGCCTCAACAATTAATTAGGCATTTGGAGATCACCACTTGAAGGAAGATTGAAGGGTTCATCTCAATCAGAAAAGTCCAACACACTCCAATTGAACCGATGCTCAAAGAAGATTACTCCATCATCTAAGTAGCATACCTCAACCTTAGAAGTGAGGCAGATGATGAGGCCAATTCCTACCGGCCTTTAGCTAGACAAGACATGACAATCCATTTCCTATCAGACATCGTCTAGCACGTTTGATGGGATAATATGAGAAAACATGGCCAATAGATCAGATAGAGGCATGCCATCAATAAAATGAGAGAAGCACTTCTTCTAGCCAACTGATAAAGCCAGCAACCACCTATGGAGAGTGTTGCCTATTATCGAACGACTCATCTCATCTGTAAATCAAGCCCATCATAGCAAAGTATATGGCTATGATCCAAATGATCCATGCAATGTTGTCACTAAATCTAGAAATAGTTTATGAAAAAAAGGCCTATTAAGGTACAAGTATGATCACATTAACACTATAACCTTCTCTTTACCCTAATAGTAAGTAAGCTAAGAAATACTTTTTTCTCTTCTTCCATTAAGGTTTGGGTTAGTTAGGTCTTTCATACAAAAGAATGCTAAATATTCTTTCATGTGGATAACCCTTCAATAGCTTTTTTTTCTTTAAGATCTTAATGGGCTAATATGAAATGATAGTCATTTGATGAACATTAAATAAATCTAAAATAGAAAACAAAAAATGCCATGGCTTGCTTATGGGAGAAAGATGGAAGACTTAACGGAAGCATATTTGGCATCATCTGAGTTCACTACATTTTTTGAAGTTGGACAAGTCCCCTTATACTTGGGCATGAAGCTACTCCTTAAGATAGTTCAAAAGAGATAAATTAACCTAAATCTAGATACAAAGAAGAGAGAGGTACTTAGTTTCATCAAGTTGATGGGCAATAGCAAATTAGTGTGATGGTAGCTGTGGAGGAGGGTTGGTGGTAATAGATTTTTGCAAGTTCTATCGAGTTAGAAGCATCAACGTAAAAATAAAAGAACAAAGATAGTGGCCCATATCTCTATTTTCTATAGAAAGTAAAAGAGTAAAAGAATAAAACTACTAACTCATATCTCATTATCTTTATATAAATATATAATTATTTATAAATATTTTTATTCTTTAATAAAAAGTAAAAGGGTAAAAGCATAAGGATAATAACTCGTATTTCATTATCTTTATATAAGTATATGGTTATTTATAAATATCTCTATTCTTCAATGAAGAAGTTGAAGAGCAAAAAAATAATGGTACATATCTAAATAATTTTATACAACTATATGTTATTTATATTTATGTATATCTCATTTTTCAATGAAATGGCTCATATCATATTATCTTTTGTAAAAGAATAGAAATAAAATAGAAATACCTGCTATGATGACTTGAAGTATATGAATAAAAGACTAGAGATATGACTTATAATAGAGATATTACTCATATTCTATTATCTATATGATTCAAATAGATGCAAAAAGTATTGAGATCCTTTAAAATAAAATATTTTGAATTTGTCTAATGTTCATCAAACAAATATTTTTTACATCAATTCATTCAAATCTTAAAACCAAAAAAATAAGCATGAAAGAATATTTAGTATCTTTCACACGATAACCTAACTCAAACCCTTTTATTATAGGCCCCCATACTACAAGATCCTTTTTAATTGCTTTTATACTATTTCTTTAATACTTACAAGGAAGAGTCTTATCGCATCAAGTGTAAGCTGCACTACACTTCATGATTGGCGCACAACGTATGCATGCATGCCAAAGATTAAAAAAAAAATTATATTCTTAACATGCGTGCGTGCACGTGCCACGCATTAATCATTGGATTGATGCTCATAATATATACCATACCTGATGTATAAAGACTTTTCCTACTTACAATAAAAGTTTTCAGCATCTCTTATACTCTCATTGTATATTTGTAGCATCTTGGCTTAGGCGTTGCACTCTAGCCGCCATTTTTTTTTTTGCCAAACTGACGGCATTAATATTATTGGAAATATCAATATAACTAATGATACATCATGAAAATTATTGCACTAAAACAAATAAGATCATCCACCAAAAAAAACAACAAACTCAACGCAGCCCCGCCCTCACCCCAAGTCTTCCACCGAACCCGCCGACCGTCGGCCTCGCCACCCCGCCCGATCCATCCTTTCACCCGCTTCCACCTCCGCCACCGCCTCCGCTGCCCACGACGCCGCCCTCCGCCCGGAGACGAACTGCCTCATCTCTCCCAACACCGGCGCCTCCGTCTCCGCCTCCGCGTCCGCTGCCGCCGGCGATTGCTCTGCCGATTCTGGTACGCTCCTGGCCACTGCCGGAGTATTCTTCGACGGCAGGGTGATCTTTCTCTCCTTCTTTTCCTTAACCTCCTCCTTCGCCGTCCGATCCCCCCCGCCACACCGGAAAATCACCGCAAAGCTCGCCCAGCATCCCCTCCCCTTCCCGTCCTCCGCCGCAGCCTCTTGGCACTCCCTCCGGCACCGCTTCCGTTCCCTATTCGACAACACCTTCCCGAAGCACGACACCTTTGGCGACCCCGGCTCCCACTCCGTCACCGACGACTTCCTTCCGCCTCCTCCTTCGGCCCTCCCAGCCTTCTTGGGGAAGATCCAGCCGTGCGGCGGACGGCGGGCGCTCCGGCCTTCGTAGCCGGAGTGCTGGATCTTGCCGGGGAGGGCGATGATGAGGGGTTTCGCCTTGAGATTCGCAGAAAAGCGCTGGGAATTCGACGCCACCAACCCACTCTGGCTGGCGTGGTTGGACTTGGGATTGGTGCTACCCTTGGTGGAGTCCTCCCGATCGTAGACGGCGTTCAGGTCCGCCCACTCGATCTCGTCCCCAATCCGGACCTCGAAGGACCCTGCCGGAAAGTCCGGGTCCTCCGCCTCCACTGGAGGCGGATCCGGCCGCCGCTCTCCACTTGCAGCGCCGTCGACCAGGTTCTCGCAGGAGACCTTCCGGTCCTCAACGCAGACGATGTTCTCGAGGCCCACCTGAGGCATCTAATGAGAGAGTAGTAGCAGAGTCTTTCGAGATCGAGAGAGAGCAAGGGGAGGAAGGAATGGGTTGAGACGTCGAGGCGAGCGGTGCTGAAAATGGAAGGTAGCTGGGGGTATTGCGGGAAATTCCAGTAAATGGATATTGCTATAAAATTTTCTAAGTAGGAACAAAACTTGGCTTAGATAATGTATTCTCTTTATCTTTTTGGCTCCACTCAGTATCTCAAAATAAAAAATAAAAATAACTTTAAATTTCGTGTGAATTGGATGAAAAAAATAATGGACTTAGCTACAACGTAGCTAAACCTACCTTTAGTTCTATCATTAAACCTATCGAGCAATTGATGCATGACCCCTTGTAAGCTATATAATAATATGGCCGTTGGAGAGCATATAGTTTTAATAGTGTGTCCATGGTAGAGTTGCTAGTTCTGCTTTCTTATCCATGGTCATTACAGATCTGTGGCTATTGAAGATTTTGATGTTCTTGACTCTTCTATTTCTATGTTGGAGCTTTATGCGGCTTGGGCGGTATTCTTATGCTTTTGAATTCTTGATGCTAAGAAGCTTTTGATTGAGGGTGATTCCATATCGGTCATCTCAGGAGAAGTACCCTCTTGATCCTGTGAATCCGATGCTTTCGAATATTTGGATTATCCTACATGAGTGTGACTAGCTCAGATCCATCATATTTATCGTGAGCCAATTCAGCGACGGACTGGGTGGTTAGTTCTGTGGTTCAGTATGCGAGATTTTGGATATGGAAGCCGAACGATTCTTATCCATCTTTACTGCTGTAAATTTTATATTCGGACTTATTAGGATTGATTTGTATGAGATTAGTGTGATCGTCCACTTGTAACAAAAAAAAAAAAAAAAAAAAAAAAAAAAAAAACAAGGTGGGTTGTTTATCGATTCTTCGATTAAATTACTTGAAATGCTTTGACGGGTCAGTCAGCCACGCTAACAGTTCTTCGAGCTCCATCTACTAGCGTGGAGCAGCAGAGTAAGCCAATTCTATCACGCCACGTAGAAGGTAAAAATTTTCGTTAGAAAAGGCTGGGCGCCGTTTGACTGGCACATTCCCCGTTGAGCGACAAAAAAAAAAAAAAAAAGGCAAGGGGCGTGAATTGCGTCGGTCACGGCCTGGAAGATTCCTTTGGGGTAAAGTTCGTTCAAGGGGTGGTGATGTCATGGCGCTGGAATTCTCGTTTGACCCATTGACTAACTAACCCTGGGCATGCCCCCACACCTCGTATTGATGACGTCAGTAAATCAGTACCTCCCGGTTCATCAATGCTGTCGGTTGCGTGCGGACGGACAGTTGCAATCGAGGTGACATCCGAGATTCTTCTTTCCAAAAAATGAAGAGATATGAAAGCTAAAGAATACTTCGCTATAAATATCATAAGATGTTATCTAAATCGAAAGATTTACCGTTGCCCTTCCATCCGAAGAACGCAATAGCGGGTATGTAAACCCTAAAGATGCTTGAAAACGTAAAATATTCATATTTAGTTTATATGATAATTATTGCTGCTAAAATTTGTCCTTCAGCTCGGGCGCGATCGGAATGCAGTGTGGGCTCCCTTCTGGATGGACCTGTAAGACAGTCCTCACGCGAGAGGCATTGAGGGTGGCCCTCTGCGGAAGACCCTCCGACGCCCAAGTCAATAGAGACCAGCAATCAACAAATATGGAGAAGGATCCCCCAAGAAGAGTTCCTCCGAGCTCTCGTGGAAGCTTTCATGGCGGAGTATGAGAACCGTGAATGAAAAATGGGCATAGAATAGCCGTACCTGAGAGGCTTGAGGGCGATAGTATTTATAGGCGGTCACCTGACTTCTTGGACGTGCTCTGGATGAGGTCTGAAAGTTGTTGGGATTCGAAACGGATTCGAATCAGATTGTTACAGGGCCGGTAGGATCCGTATCTGGTTAGTTAGAGGATCGACGGTTGGGAGGCAGGGAGAGCTGGCCGATGGCTCGAGACTCAGTGGCTGCGTGGTCCCTAGGCCACTATTGTAGGTCCTAGGCCACGTCTTGGTATGATTCCTTGTTTGGATCTTATTCTGTTACAGTGAATTTGAACTCTCCCGCGCCAGATTCCGCAGAGGTCTGAAGTAGCTCGGATCGAAATGGCCGAGGAATGGTTTGGCCTTGATGGCATAGGCATAAGAATAGCTTGGGTTGCCAAGGCATAAGGTTGGTCGAACCTGCTGAAGTATAATGTGGTCGGTCGAGTCGGACTTTTGTGAAGCATGGAGTCAAGAACTCCTTGTCTCGACTTTATGACGCCATCATTCCTCATGCAAAAGGTGCCAAAAGGGGCAACGCGACAGCCATAAATGTCTTAATGGAAGGAAATAGGGTATTAAATGCCTTAAAGCAAGTAGATGCACATGGCCTTTATGAGGCCATAATTGCGTTGGTACGAAGGTCATATCGCGTTGTGAAAATCGAGCTAAAGTGTCGAGGTATGTTGGCCGAAGTATATTTGCCGAGGCATTTGGCCGAAGTATATTTGCTAAGGCATGTTGGCCGAAGTATGCTTTCTCCTCTCTTTTTATTCCATTAAATACTGGCCAAATCATTATAACCGTTTCGGCACCATTGAATGCTCCAGCTTATTGATTTGATGGATATTAATGAGGGGGCCCTTGGGAGACCCTTTTCCCTTTTATTCTCTTTCTTCATTATGACGAGACGCTCGTTGCTAGAATGTCGCGCCAGCAGGCCAGCTAGCAAGCAGGGCATTTGGACTGGGCGCGACCCCATCGCCGATGTGAGTGGTCAATAATGCAATGACGATTTTACCCCTCATTACATGCCCCCCACTCCCTAGTCAAAGTGTAATTTCGGATATAGGAGTAGAATTCTGGAGCAATCTATTTAGGGAACGGGTCATTCGATCCTCTGTAGAGGAAGTGTTTATTTATGTGTAGGTTAGAGAAAGGCCTGGGCGGCCCTCTTGCTGAAGTAAAATAAGGCGCTTTAGTTGCGCTAGAGTGTCCGAGAGATTATCCGGCTGGGACGAAGATTTAGTGCTGTATCACTCGGATTGGCCGAGGCTTTTGATTGTAAAAGATGCACTCCAGCTCTGGAAATTTATTACTCGGTCGTTGCTGAGCCTTCAGAAATATATTACTCGGTTGTTGCCGAGGTACAGAGACCGTTACTCGGTTGTAGCCGAGCCTTCAATTATATTTTACTTGGCGCTGCCAAGGTACAGAGACCGTTACTCGGTTAGCCGAGCCTTCAAGATTATATTTTACTTGGCGCTGCCAAGGTACGGAGATCGCTACTTGGTTGTAGCCGAGCCTTTAAATAATAAATTACTCAGTGTTGCCGAGCCGTCCCAAAATGCTACTGTTGTAACCGAGGTTTCCAAATAATAAATTACTCGTGTTGCCAAGCCTTCAAATATTAAATTACTCGATGTTGCCGAGCCTTCCCAAGATGCTACTCTGTTGTAACCGAGGCTTCCAAATAATAAATTACTCGGTGTTGCCGAGCCTTCAAATAATAAATTACTCGGTGGTTGCCGAGCCTTCCCAATATGCTACTCGGTTGTAACCAAAGCTTCCAAATATTAATTTACTCGTGTTGCCGAGCCTTCAACATTATATTTACTTGGCGCTGCCAAGGTACGGAGACCGTTACTCGGTTGTAGCCGAGCCTTCAAGATTATATTTTATTTGGCGCTGCCAAGGTACGGAGATCGCTACTTGGTTGTAGCCGAGCCTTCAAATAATAAATTACTCAGTATTACTGAGCCTTCCCAAGATGCTACTCGGTTGTAACCGAGGTTTCCAAATAATAAATTACTCGGTGTTGCCGAGCCTTCAAATAATAAATTACTCGGTGTTGCCGAGCCTTCCCAAGATACTACTCGGTTGTAACCAAGGCTTCCAAATAATAAATTACTCGGTGTTGCCGAGCCTTCAAATAATAAATTACCGGTGTTGCCGAGCCTTCCCAAGACGCTACTCGGTTGTAACCGAGGCTTCCAAATATTAATTTATTAGGTGTAGCCGAGCCTTCAAGATTATATTTTACTTGGCGCTGCCAAGGTTCGGAGACCGTTACTCGGTTGTAGCCGAGCCTTCAAGATTATATTTACTTGGCGCTGCCAAGGTTTGGAGACCGTTACTCGGTTGTAGCCGAGCCTTCAAGATTATATTTTACTTGGCGCGCCAAGGTCGGAGACCATTACTCGGTTGTAGCCGAGCCTTCAAGATTATATTTTACTTGGCGCTGCCAAGGTTCAGAGACCGTTACTCGGTTGTAGCCGAGCCTTCAAGATATATTTACTTGGCGCTGCCAAGGTTCAGAGATTTATTGCTCGGCCCAGCCGAGGTTTGGAGATTGTTGCTCGGCCCAGCCGAGGGTCGGAGATTTATTGCTCGGCCTAGCCGAGGTTCGGAGATTCCCTGCTTAAATAGATAACTTGGTCGTGCATCAGCAAGTGGCATCCATTTTTTCATTATGATTTTTTAGAGAAGTGATTGTGGTGACCATGCCATAAATCATAAAGCAATATGCCAATAAAAAAATTAAGAGGCGGGCCCGTAGAAGGAGTACCCTACTGATGATATCTGCGGAGGTTGTCTGAATTCCACGTCCGAGGAATGGATTTCCCATTCAGATCCTGAAGCTTGTAAGTGCCAGGTCCGATGACTTCCATCACTTGATAGGGGCCTTCCTAGTTCGGACCAGCTTTCCTTGCTCAGCGGTTTGGAGATGGATGCTCTCCAGAGGACAAGATCACCGGACGAGAAAGATTTCCCTTTGACTCTGGAGGTGTGATAGCATCCGCGGATAGGGGTCCTATCTCCGAGGATGACAGCTTCTACGCCGAAGGCCATCCGAAACAGGGTCCCGCATGTGGGAACTCTCTGGGTGGTGCGGTAG